>PVIY010018448.1:0-47565 GCA_004026745.1 Myrmecophaga tridactyla | reverse complement strand
GAGAGGTTATCCTGGAGGTTATTCTTACACATTAAGTAGATATCACCTTGTTATTCAAGATGTAATGGAGAGGCTGGAGGGAACTGCCTGAAAATGTAGAGCTGTGTTCCAGTAGCCATGTTTCTTGGTGATGATTGTATAATGATATAGCTTTCACAATGTGACTGTGTGATTGTGAAAACCTTGTGTCTGATGCTTCTTTTATCTACCTTGTCAACAGATGAATAGAATATATGGAATAAAAAAAAATAATAAGGGGAACAAATTTTAAAATAAATTTGGTTTGAAATGCTAGTGATCAATGAAAGGGAGGGGTAAGGGGTATGGTATGTAAAATTTTTTTTTCTGTTTTTGTTTTATTTTTCTGTTGTCTTTTTATTTCTTTTTCTGAATTGATGCAAATGTTCTGGGAAATGATCATGATGATGAATATGCAACTATGTGATGATGTGAATTACTGATCATATATGTAGAATGGAATGATCATATATTAAGAATGTTTGTGTTTCTTTCTTGTAATTTTTTTTAATTTAAAAATTAATAAAAAAAATTTAAAAAAAAAGAGGTTCTCTGGGGATGACTCTTAGGCATAATTGTAAGTAGGCTTAGCCTATCTTGTGCGGAAATAAGTTTCATAGGGGCAGGCTGCAAGATCAAGGGCTGAGCCTATTGAATTGGTTGTCCCCATTGCATGTGAGAATATCGAGAATTCTCCAGATGGGGAAGTTGAATATTTCCGTCTTTCTCCCCAGTCCCTCAAGGGGACTTTGCAAATAGTTTTTTTTCATTGCCCAAATTACTCTGGGATATATCGGAGCATCAGACTAACCTGGTGCCAACAAGTTCTAATGCCTTTTTCAAGAGTCCATGTAATTTCGTGTTTGAATAAACTGGTCATGTAAGTTAAACTAGATATTATGCTACCCGAAATATAAATTTTGCACCAAATAAACATCCTTTGATCTCATACAGGAGTTGAAGTTTTAAAACATTGACCATATCATCCTTTACCCTGTATTCTGATTTACCTTCATCCTATCCCGATCAGCTTCATTCATATCTCTAGTTGAAGTCTGTAGATTATAAACTTCTAAAAGACTAGGATCGTGCTTTGGATTTATTCCCTATCGTCCGAGATCCCAGCTAAAGGTGATACTCACCCTGGTCCCAGGATGGCTGTGATTAAATCCCCCCTTGTGTTCATCATGTTTTGAATTCAGCAAACTTTTGTGGAGATGCTTCCAGGAGCTAGAGAGCCAGCGAATGAATTTTGGCAACCTCTTCCCTCTAAAGCAAGGAGGAGATTGGGATGCGGACAGACTTAGAAGGGTAAGGGCCCAATAGCCTCATCAATGAAGTGCCACAGAGAGAAAAATTCAGAGTATAGGCTTCATGGATGGGGTGCTTTTGAGCGGAGCCTTGAAGAGTAAAGAGGATTTTTGCTTGGAGGGTGCAGCTCTTCTGGACTATGGCAGGGTGGTTACGAGCAGGGGCACTTGGCTGTGTGGGTGGAAACCCATCTCTGCCACTTAGTAGCTGTGTGGCTCTGGGCAAGTTATTTAACCCATTTGGGCCTCTGTCTTCTTCTCTGTAAAATAGAAATACAACAGTTCCTTCCTTGTAAGTTTAAGAAGATTAGGAAAACTAATGCTGTAAAGCGCTTAAAACAAGGGCCTGGAGAATTTTGGTGATGGATGATGGTAATGGTATGACAATATGGTGAGTGTAATTAACAGCACTGAATTATATATTTGAATGTGGTTATAAAGGAGAAAATTTTAGATTGTTTTACTAAGCTAAACAGTTTTAAAAACCCATAGGATTGTACAACACAAACAGGGAACCCTAATGAAAACCATGGCTGATAGTTAACAGTATGATTATAATAATAATCATCAGTTGTAATAAGTGTAGCACTCGAATGCAAGGTATTTATAATGGGAAGGGGCATATATGGGAACTTGATATTTTCTGCATGATTTTTCTGTAAACCTACAACTTCTCCAATAAAATAAAAAAAGAAAGAAAGAATAAATGGCTTGGCACAAAGCAGGTCCTCAGCAAATGTCAGCTATTATGTGAGTTACTTGACACAGAAAAAAACATCTTAGAGGACTGAGCCCAAGTAGAGATCTGGGAAGGTAAGTTCCAGGCTGGCTGACTTTCTGTGCCGAGGTGTACCTCATCTTGCGTGTACAGTGTGTTATAGTTTCAAGTAAAATCTTGCTGCCTCGAGGACATTTCTGGTCTCAAAAAATGTAAGAAAAATACTGATGGGCCATTGGAGAAAAATGATGATGTTGATCTTGGGGTTAGGTCACAGTGTCCAGATCTGGGTTGGGAACCACGGGGCATTGGGAAGAAAGGAGGAAGCCCGGGAGCATGGCTTCTGCTTACCTAGTAACACAGTCCGAAACTTATCAACACTTGTAGAAAACACCGGCAGCCTTTGGGGTCTATATAGGACAGGGCATGGGTGCCATTACAAAAGCAAAAGGGCCCTTTGGTCATCACACTCTGAGAGGCAGGTGTTTCCGTTTGCTAAAGCTGCCGAATACAATATGCCAGAAATGGACTGTCTTTTACAAAGGTAATTTATTTATTCATAACTTTCTTTGATTGGGAAATCTTCACACACATACTTTCTATATGTAGTGCAACAATCAGTGGCTTACCATATCATCACATAGTTGTGTATTCATCACCATGATCATTTTTTAGGACATTTGCCTCACTCCAGAAAAGGAAATACAAAGAAAAAACTCACACATATCATACACCTTACCCCTTCCTCTCATTGGCCACTAGTGTTTCCATCTACCCAATTTATTTTACCCTTTATCCCCTCTATTATTTATTTACTTATTTTTATCCATATTTTTTACTCATCTGTCCATACCCTGGATATAAGGAGCATCAGACACCAGAGTCTCACAACCCAAAGATGTTTTATTAAGGTACAAGTTTACAGTTCTAAGACGATGAAAATGTCCAAATTAAGGCATCAGCAAGAGGATACCTTCACTCAAAAAAAAGGCTGATCCTATCTGGGGTTTTTCTGTCACATGGGAACATTTGGCTGACTTTACTCCGGGGTTTTGTTGCTTTCAGCTCCTGGTTCTTGCAGCTTCCTCTCTGAGCTTCTGTCTGTCTCCAAGCATCTCCAGATGTCTGTGTCTCAGCCTCTGCTCTCTGTGTCAGCTCTGCCTTTTATTCTCTTCATACAGGGCTCCAGTAAAAGGATTAAGACCCGCCTTGATTAGGCAGGGGCCACATCTCAACCTAATCAAAAGGTCCCACCTAAATAATGGGTCTGCCCCACGGGATTGGATTAGGATTCAGAGAACATGGCTATTCTGGGGTATATAGCAGTTTCAAACCAGCACAGGGGGTGAGTGTGCTCTGGATGAAGCACAGGGAGAAGTTTTAATGAATCGAAGTCTCGGGCTTTCAGTACATAGTCTAGATAGAAGAACGCGAGTGGAAGAATGCTTTGGATACAGTGACTGTTAGATCCTGTCCTGAGAGGTGAAGGAAGCTGTAGGCTTCATGCCCCCGGGATTGTTAGTGATAGGGATGAAGCCCACCTCGCCCAGGATAAATTAGGTGCAGTCCTGCCTTAGGACAGAGGAACCAGCAATTGACAGAGGAACCAGCAACTGGATTTTGACCTTCCCTCTCCCCTACACCATCATCATCACTATCTCTAGGGGGCCTTCCCTGGGCTCCATAAAAAAACAGCACAGAGAAGGAGTTCATGAATTGTCCCCCAGGGGCTTGAAGGGGGCACTAGGGGAGTAACCATTTTAGGTACTCAGTGATATAACATGGAGTGTTCATTCCTGGAGTTAATGTGATTTGCCCTGGTTGGGATGTGGTGTCTACCTGTCTGAAGGCAGGGGCCCAGGAGACACGGCTGTGAAATAATAATATTAACATGTTATAGCTACAAAAAGTACTTTATTTTTCAAAGCTCTCCCACAATTTTTGCTTCCGGAGTTTCGAATCAACTTTAGAAAGGAGTTAGGGCAGATACTTTCTCCTCCCATTTCCCAGATAAGGAAACTAGCAGAGAGTTTCCTGATATGGTAAACCGATTGATAGGAGAACACAAACTAGAAACAGGGCTTTGTGCTTTTTAAATTGTGTTTGGAGATTAAGCCATTTTTTTCAAGCAGAGTTTATCAAGCAGCTACTATGGCCAGGCATGGTGCGAGACCCAGGAATTTGATGGTGAAGCCAGGAAATGTGGCCCGCGGCCTCGTGGAGCCTGGGGGCTGGTGAAGGAAGCCAGCGGAACACACTCAGAGAAGCAAATCCAGAAATACGTGAGCCAACCTTGTCATGTGGGAAGAGAAGAGGGAGCAAGGGAAAACCCCTTCAGCTGTGGGACTCTCCTCCGAGCCTGTGCTTTTATTCAGGCCCCTGAGATACCAGATTCAGGGTCCTTTCCAGTTTGAGCACTCTAGAATTCCCAGGGGCCTCTCCAAAAAGCTTCTGTGATTGTGGGAGGCTCAGTCTTTTTCTTCAGTCCCCACCTTTGCTGCAGGCTGGTCCTCTCTGAGCTGGGGGCTCTGGACTATCTCTCTGCTGGAGAGACGCAGATAATACAATTCCAGCTGTGCACTTCGAGTATGTAAGTCTTATCAAAATGCCTTGATGACATGCGGAAGAACAATGCTTCAGAGGTTAATGAAGTCATGGGAACCGCCACAGCCTAATCCCAGCCTCATCCGTTGAGGACACTTGGCGGTATCTGGGCCAGCTTGTTTATCTTCGCAGGTCTGCAGCCCTTTCCCCGCGGGCGCTGGCAGGGCTGCTGAATTTTCAGCCATTCTGTATGAAGTGAGAAGGCCACCTGGGTTGGATACTTTTTCCATCGACCTAAGGCCCTGAAAATGGAGTGTGCTCTCAACAGCAGAAGTAATAAGGGGGTTGCTTAAATCGGGGTTTTGTGAATCAAGCTACCGGGAAGAGTGAATAAAAGTGTGTAAGCAATTACCAATCAATTAAGACAGTATGGAGGTCCCTGGGAATGGGAAAGGGTGAGTCTGGGAGCAGGTGTATAGAAACTGGAGTGGTGAGACAATTTTGATTTTTGCGGATGGAGAGAGTAGACCAGAGATGTGAAGGATTTTGTGATTAAATTAAACCGAGTCCTTGGGTGTATTTAACTTCAATGCAGGGCATGGTCTCTAACTCCTGGCACAGGTTTTGTTTTAATTGTAAAAAAATAACATATATACAAAAACCAATAAATTTCAAAGTGCATCGCAACAATTAATTATAGAACAGATTTCAGAGTTCGGTATGGGTTACAGTTCCACAACTTCAGGTTTTTCCTTCTGGCTGCTCCAAGACACTGGAGATTAAAAGAAAAATCAATATAGTGATTCAGCAGTCATATGTCATTTCTTAAATTCTATCTTCTCTGTTATGACTCCACCTTCTCCTTTGATCTTTCTCCAATCTTTAGTGGTATTTGGGCTCTGCCCATTCTAAAATTTTTATGTTGGAAAGGGCTGTCAATAATATGGGATAGGGGGATGGAACTAGTAGATGTTCTGGAAAGGCCGGCCCTTCTGTGTTTCAGGACTTATCTGGCCCATCTGGAGGTTGTAGGTTTCTGGAAAGTAATCTTAGAGCATGGAACCTTTGTAGAATCTCAGATAAAGCCCTAGGTGTTCTTTAGGGTTAGCAGGAATGGTTTTGGCTGGGGTTTGGCCAACCATGATAAGTAGCAATATCTAGCTGAAACTTGCATAAGAGTAACCTCTGGAGTAGCCTCTCAACTCTATTTGAACTCTTTCAGCCAGTGATATCTTCCTTCTCTGTTAAAATTCTTTTCCCCCTTGTGGTCAGGAAGGCACTGTTGATCCCACGGTGCCAGGGCTAGGCTCATCCCTGGGAGTCATGATGTCCCACATTGCCAGCGAGACTTTCATCCCTGGATTTTAGTTCCTGTGTTTTGTACAACAAAGTCACTGAAAATTGTAAGTTCATGCCATTTTTATTTGAGCTGGGTGGGCTTCTTTGAGGTTACAGGGAAGCGTGGGCTTTGACAAGTGTATGAGGGACTTGTATGGGTGAACCAATCATTTCCTTGACTTGAGAAAAACAATGTAATCTATTTCATCTACATTGCATATTTTAGATTGCTCCTAGGGGCAGATATTTTATCTTTTAACCATATTTAGGAAACAGAGCAGGCAGAATTATAGTTTAATGAATATCAATATTGATTTACACATTTATTCATTCTCTGAATGAATCTGTTTTAGAGTACAGATCCTGGCATCAGGCCGTGGGGTTTGAATTCTGCCTCCACTACCTAATAGCTGGGTGATTTTAGGTTACCTAATTTCCATAAACATCTCAGTTTCCTTATCAGTAAAATTGGATTAATAATAATCTACCTATTTATTTTTGTTGGGCAGGTTAAATAAGGTTAAATAAGGCTACAAATGCAAAACACCTCGCCCAGTGCTTGCACATATGGTAAGGATCAACGACTTTTAGATATTATTAACATTGTTTTTATTATTGAATACCAAGTCTTCAACTATTGAGCACTTCACATGTGCCAGATGCTGTACTAAGTATGGGATAGACACACAAATAGATAAACTGAGGGTTTTGCCCTCAAAGAAATAACTTATGGTCTGTATGTGTATATATTTACCAAAAAACATGCAAAATCAGATAGTGAATTAAGGCCCTCACATAGGCAAAGGGAGCCCAGAGAAGGAAGTGGTTATTTCTGACCTGAGCATAGGGGCCAGATCAGAATGGGCTTATGGCCTGCAAAATCACCAAGCCTTCAAACGTAAGGGCAGATGGAAAATAAGTCCAGTTGGAACAGCATCAGCAGATGTGGGAAAAGTGAGTGTTATTTTGGAATCTAGTGTCTTCTCCCAAGGGTTGGGAGAGGAGGATGGGAAGATTAGTTGGAGTTAGAACTTGGAAGGCCTTGAATGCCGTGACAGAGAATCTGGGCAATGGAAGAGCAGAGGAGTTTGAGCAGGTGAGGGACAGGATCACACTTGATGCTGAGGACCACACTTTGATGGCAAGGTGAAGGAAAGGCAGGAGAGGAATGAGAAATGCCAAGGATGTGAAGTTGAACCAGACACTGCTCTGTTGTTCAGGAGCCAGGAACCTCCTAGGGGAAATCAGACACCTGCATGCAAACATCCAGAGAGGAGGCTCCCACAACAAAGCTACATCTACCTTCTGGTGGATGCCATGGAAATAAGGTTTTCATTTCCTCATCTGTAAAATGGGAGAATGACAATATTTACCTCTCCAGACTGGAAGAGGTTCAAATCGTATAAGGAAAGTGAAGTGTTTGGCACCATGCCATATTCTCATGCCTCACTGATTACATGCTGCTTTTATTGTATGGGAAGAAAGTTAAGAGGGATGGTCAGGGTTTACATGGGAAAGCACGCTAATGAGATTGAAAATTGGGGTGTATCATGAAAACTTGGACTTTTTTTTGTTTCAACTTAATCAGGAATTTACTCATAATTCCCTCCACCAGTTCCATCTCCACTGCACATCTTTTATTTCTGCCAAGACAACTGTGAGCTTGGAACATAGATGCATGAAAAAGGATAAGGCGGTAGGCTTTGTTAGAACAGGAGCTGGAATTCTAGAGTGGTTCTGGAGAATGTACACTGATTACAAATCACCTCAACTCCCCAGGCCCTGGTTTTCTTCCCTTGAGATGAGGGAGTTGGACCAAGTAATCTCTGCCATCAGCTGAGCCTCTGGCTGTCCCTGAATTAGAAGTGTTTGGGAATTTCAAAGATTACACCTAGGTTGAATGAGCAGTTCCATTGTATCTGCGTGGGGAGGGGCAATCTAATTTTGCACCCTGTGATGGATACAAACATTGTGGAAAACCTCTCCACCTGCCACACTGAGGTAGGACCTCCTCTTCTGACCCAGAAGGCAGGGCTTCAGAGAGGAGCAACAAGGAAAGAGCATGGAATAATTTCCCTATAAACACAGCTCCTCATTCTCTGTCCCCTCTTCCTCAGCTCAGTCCCTAAATGTTGATATTTTTTAAGGGCTCTGCCTTCAGCCTCTTCTCTTCTCCACTGCAGAGTGTCCACTTGCATGCTGATCACTTTCAAATCTTTATTTCTAATCCTAACACTAGGTCTGAGCTTCAAAACTATAGAGATATCTAGAAGTTTCTAGATATGGCCCCTAAATGTCCTGTGGATCCTCAGGGTCAACATGTTCAAAATTGGACTCATCAATTTCTTCCCCCAAAACTTGCATCTCTTATTCTCCATCTTAGTGAGTGGCAGTCACAATCCCACTCAACCATAGCATTCAACTAATCCACCCAGTTACCTAAGTGGGAAACCTGAGGACCATCCTAGACTCCTGTCATGCCGTCACCCCCTCTGTGTATCATATACACTACACCTATCCACCATCCAATGGGCCACTAAGACCTAGTAATGCTATCCCCAAAATACTTCTTGAATCAGTCCCCTCCGCTTCTTTCTTACTGCCTCTGCCTGCATTTAGACCCTTCAGGTTTTGCTTTTTGTCACCAGGACAGTTGCACTAACCTCTGAAGTGCTGTCCCCATTTTTTTTTTTAGAATAAATATAGGAGATTATCTTCATATCAGGATACATAAGCCAGAATATGGCAAAGCAATGTAAACCTGAATATCAATGTCAACGTCAGACTAAATAGAATTTGACACACACCCTTTCTTAAGTCCACTACTTTCTCATCTGGAAAACTTGTTTGTCCTTTCCAGTCTACAACCCTCAGGGATTCTCCATTGTCTAAGGATCTGCCCCCAACTCATCACTGCCCCCCAAACTTGCTCTCTGCTCAGCTCAAAATACCCTCTTCACTTTCATGTGTTGCTCCACCTGCTTGAAATGACTTTCCTTCTCCTTCTTCCCCTGGTAAGTCCTAGTTCTACTTCAAGACCCACTCCCCTTCTTCAGGAGCCTTCCTTGATCTCCCCAGGCCAAGGGGAGCCTGCTTCCCACAGTGACTGGTCAAGACTTCTGTTACAGCCCTTGCTACACTTTAGCTATGTGTGTGTACAGGTGTGCTTCTGTCTTGACAGGCAGGGGCTGTGTGGTCTCTGTTTGCATCCTCAGCACTATGCACAGTGCATACACCTCTTATGGTAGATGCTGTTGAAGAATAATCAAATGAATGGCTTTGGGGAGAGGCTCCCAACTTGAACCCTGCTGATACATACAGTGCCATGCAACTTGTCAGGGAGAGAGAAAAATCCAGTCACTTCTTTATTCATTCAGCCTTTGTGCATTGAGTACCTCCTTGGGGTCAAGTACCAGTGTGCTGAGAGCATCCCTAGCTCTGTGGCTTCAGGATGGATAAATGTGTGCATTTGTCTTTTATTGGGGGTGGGGTGGGGGGAAGCTCTGTCCCATCACTAGTTATGTTGGAGAGGGGATTAAAGCTATTTAGGATGAGAATCAAGAGGACTTGCTAAGCTTGTACTTAACGATGTTGTCAGAAACATCACCAGATTGCATTTTGGATTGAGGATCGTGACCCCTAATTTTGACTGGCAGGTACCCTGGGAAAAATAATTTTAAATCTTGTGTCACAGGATTCTGTGTTATATCTCCCAGTTGGCATTCATGTTTGCATTATATATCTAAATCTGTATTTCTATTTCTATCTGTATCTCTAGTGAAAAGTGCTGTGCTGGGCTAGATGCTCTGAGGAAGGTAAAGATAAGAAAAGTCCGAGGTTAAGAAGTCTAAAGTCTACTAGGGATGTTAACACATGTGTACAGGTAACCAAAATATAATAAATCCCCAAAGGATTGTGGAATAGCATCTACAGAATAACCTGGAGTTTCAACTCTAAGCTCTGGTTTTCTGGGCCAGCGAATTTGCTAGTTGGAGTGCAGTGCTAAATGGGGCCAAGGGCACAGGCCAGTTTCCTCCGCTAGAGAACAGCTCTGCTCACTGGCCATGAGTGACCCCCTAAACCCAGCTGGCCTCACTGGAGGGTCCCCTTGCTCATAAGGTGTGTGTGTGTGTGTGTGTGTGTGTGTGTGTGTGTGTGTGTGTGTGCGTGCGTGCGCTGGGGGTGGGGGTAGGGGCGGTTATTGGATACCTGGGCCTAGGAAGGTCTAGGACAATCTTGACTTAGCTGTGTCTTGAGATACAAAGAGCAGCTCATTTCCTAAGCCGGATGTCTGCTCTCATTTTAATTTTGCATGATCTGGTGTTGGGACCAGTACCAAATCATGTGAATTTAAAATGCCCTGAGCTTTGAAATAGAAACTCTCCCTTTACAAAGTTAAATAACTGTTTCCCCGTCTCTGGAGAAATTGATTCGTTGAGTGCAAAATCAGAAAACATAAAAATACAAAATTTTTAAATCCCAGTTTTTAAAGAGCATTGCTTGGTTTCACAGAGAGAAACAAGACTTTTGTTGACATAGATGTGCAGGGAACAGTATTAAAAAAACATTAAAGATAGACTCATGCATCCCAGAGTATTTATAGGGAACACCCTCTGTCCTTCTAATATGCAGCATGGAAAACCGGGCCAGAACAATCCTGCAGAAACTTCCTGATGAAAACAGCCGGGTCAGCCATTCCCAAGCTCGAGTCCGGGCGCCGCGGGAACCCCAGCCAGGCTCCAGCCCCTCGCTGCTCCGCAGCGCTGCGTCCTGCAGGCAGCCCCTGCGTGGAGCCGACTTGGGAGCTTACGGAATCCACCTTTCCAGGCACGGAGCTAGATCCTGGGGACAGTCCCCCAGCCCCGTATGGCAGAAAAATGACAGATTAGCGTCCCAGGAGTCACGTGAGCCAAATCCATGTCCCCCACCCCCACTCCCACCCCCGCCCCTCCAAGATTAACCATCCCTCCCTTCCCGGTCTGCTCCCCACCCCGCCGCTGAAGCGCCTACTCTGCGGGGGGCTCCAGGATCTGCACCCTCAAGCAGCTTTTGCAAAGGCGGGGATAGGATTGAGAGTGAGGGGCTGCCTTTTTTGTGCCTTCACCCGAGGGCCTCGGTTTATGGAAATCTCCAACTCCCACCTCCAACCCCAATTTGTAAACTTTCATGATCAAAACTTCCACTCAGTGAGACATTATGTTTTCCTGGCCCTGGGCTAAGAGCCTTACCTCTATTATCTTATTTAAATCTCACAGCAATCCTCTGTGATAGATGCTATTATCCCAATTTTGCAGATGAAAAGAACCGAGGTACAAAGAGTAGCATGCCCAGGGTCTTACAAATAATTAGATGGGCACAGGCAGCTTTTGAGTCTAGGTCGATTATTGACCCCCAAACCCTGGATCTTTATTGGCTCTATAGCAAGAATAAAAGACAAAAAAAAAAAAAAAAAAAAAAAGGAGCTAATTCTGTGCACTTATTATATGCCAGGCCTACTGCAAAGTATTTCTCCAAATGACTGTCAGAAGTAGGTCCTCTAACGTCTGACTACCTGGGTTCCGTTCCTGGTTCTGCCACTTACCTTGGCCACTTAGGTGATCTTGAGCAAGTTTCTCCACCTCTGTGACTCAATTTCCCTGTCTGTGAAATAAGACTAAAAATAGGGCTGTTGTGCAGAGTAAATTAATACATGCAATGTTCTTGGAACACAGCTGGGCATACACTGACCCCTCAAAATTTGTTTTATTTATTTATTTAGCATCACCTCCACTTTTCAGATGAGGAACCTAGGAGGAGAAGTTAAACAACTACCTTAGATTTCCCAGTGCACCCCCTGATGCCACAGACCTGCCCGCGATCGTAGAGCGGGATGAGGGCCTTCCCGCAGGTAAGAGGTGTACCTGGGAGGTGGGAGACGTGTTTCTCGGGTGTTGCTGCAGAATGCGCTGCAGCCCAGGAGGCCTCTCATGGTCATTAGTGGACATACAGGATTGGGGTGTCTGCTTCTCTCTGGATTTGCGTGTGGGAATGTCCTGGCACTGTGGGGTACCCCGCCGGACGCTCTCAGATGCACTACGGGTGACACCGGTTCCCGGGGGCGTGCTGCGCCGCGCGGGGACGCGCGACCCCCCCCCCCCGCCCCGCGCACACTCACCCACACTCGTGCAGGGGCCGCTCCCCCAAAGCCCGCAGCCCGGCGCGCACTGCCCCGCCCGCCGCACTCCAGGGCGGAGTTTCCTTCTCTGCTCATTGTTCGCGGCCCGGTGCCCGCCCAGTCCCGGCCCCGCCCGGCCCCGCCGCAGGCGGCGCGCTCCTGGGGGAGGGGGCGGGGACCGGCGCGGACGGGACGGGAGGCTCTGCAGCCGCCGGCGGGGCCTCAGCCGCGCAGACACCGCCCGGGACGCAGCCGCGCGCCGCTCCTCTGCTGCCTGGCTCCGCGCCTCACCCCGGCTCTGCGGCAGCGGCAGAGAAGGAGGGGCCGCGGGAGTGGGACTCAGGCGCCTCGGGTCACCGCGGGGTTACCGGAGCGCGACTTGAAAGCTTCGGGCCACCGCGGGGCCGCCGAAGCCACAGCCAGGCCTCCCCGAGCGGCGCCCGTGCTCCTGCTGCCGGGACGCCCGGACCCTGCATCGACTCGGCAGCCACCTGCTCCGGGCCCCGAGGCGAGGACACCATGCGCTCCGCGCTGGCGCTCTCGGCGCTGCTGCTGTTGCTGCTCCCCTCCAATGGTGGTGAGTGACGGGCCCGGGCTCCCCCCGGCTCTTCTTCGTACCCGTGCGCCCCCGGCCGGGCGGGGCTGTAGGGACGACCGCCGCGCCTCGTGGCGAGTCCCGGCGCAGCGTCTGCGTGCACCTCTTGCTGGGGTCACACGCCGAGCCCTGACCTTGCACCATCCACAGCCCCCACCAAACCCGACAAAGCCGCAGGTGCCAGGCTCAAGAGTGGATCACGTCCCTCATCTCCATTCGAGTGAAGTGGGAGGTGGATGATGCTGGGGAAAACGGGCGAGCGCGGGCGCATTGAATGGATTTGCGGGAAGAGAGAGAAGAGACTTGGGGCACCGCGAGGCTCCACGCTTCTGTGGGACCCCAGCATGTGATCACGCCTTTTCTCCGTGTTGGAGAGGAAGAGGCCGCCAATGTTTAGAGAGACGGTATTTTATAGTCGTTGATTCCAGGCAGGGTGGCAGGTGGAAAGCTCGTGAAGAAGTCCGCCAGGCAGGCGACAAGTCTCCAGTTTGCCCACGCGGGGGATGTGCTTATCCGTTCGCAGAGTGGTTTCACCAAGCACTAAGTGC
Source organism: Myrmecophaga tridactyla (assembly GCA_004026745.1). Classification (NCBI taxonomy): domain Eukaryota; kingdom Metazoa; phylum Chordata; class Mammalia; order Pilosa; family Myrmecophagidae; genus Myrmecophaga; species Myrmecophaga tridactyla. The sequence goes on along the minus strand of PVIY010018448.1, from coordinate 34,340 downwards.
AGGCACAACCCACCTGAGTCCCCAGAGTCACCTCGCTGAGTAGGGTCTCTGCTCCTCGTCTCCAAAGGAACAGACCCTTATCTCAATACATAGGATGGTGAGACCCCCCCCTCCAGCTCTTTGCACAAACAGGAATTTCCTTGTCAGGAAACTGGGTTTGGCTGCACCTTAGAAACAAGCCCCATGTTCTTTTTGAAAGTGAAATGTTACTCTTTCTCTTGGGAGGGTAGACAATGGCTGCCCAACCACAAAGCAGATGTTCTAAAGCCCCTAGGAAATCGAGAGTCTCAGCCCCAGAAGAGAGGTGCATTTCAAAACTCTTACCCACCTGGGTCGACTTATCTGCAGGGAAAGAGAGTGGAGGTGGCACTCCCACCCTAAGGCCAGGAGGACAGTGGTGGCAGCCCAGACAGAGAGGGGAACTTGCTACTGGCAAGTGCTGGCAGCTCTGGACTAGAATCTAAGGGGAGGGTAAGATGGGATGGTAGTACAGTCTCTTTTTAGCACCACAGGGACTCTGGTGCATGGGGAGGAGCTCAAAGAGCACATTGCCTTGGATATCCTTGGATAGGCAGCTCCGAGACTCAAACAGCCTGGCCTGAAATGGAAGAGCACACTCAGGGGGCAAAGGGTTTGTGCCCCTGGGTGGTGGGGCTGTGTGAGGAATGGCAGAAATGGCTTTGGGAATGTCAGCCAGTCATCACAGATTTGCACAACCTGCAGCACCGAGAAGGTGGTGGTGTGTGGTCGCCTGCCTCCGCCCTGCTCTCAGGGCAGCTGGCCTTCAGTGTGGGCCTTGACATGCGTCCTTTCCTGGGGAGCCTCTGCACACCACCAGAAGGGGGATAGGCTATGTCAGGAAGGATGGGCTAGTTCCCAGGGCTTCTGAGCTTACAGAGGCTGAGCCATCCTTTCTTTAAGGAGAGGGGTGGGGGCCGTGGGAGGGGGAGCATGACATCTCCCTAAGGGAGCGTGCTCCTCAGCCACACAGGGGAAAAGCTGCAAGCCTGGCTCACTGCTGGCTTCTAGGCTGGAACTACCTCCCTGGCACTTAAAACGTGACCGTGGCACATGTTAGGAACTTGCTATGCGATAAATAAAACATAATCATAACCCAGTTCCAGCCCCAAAGAAGAAGTCACTTGGTCTTGCTCAGCCTCAGGTGCCCAATCCTTAAAACGCTAATATTAGAATATGTGCTAATAAGGCAAGTGCTTTGCAAAGTGTAAAGTGGCAAGGGGATGATATCATCATCATCATCATCATTCTTTGCGTAAATCGAGGCTGGGAAAGGGTTCGTGTTTAGTCGGCTGTAGTTGATTTTATACCCTCCTGTAGGGACTCAGTAAGGACAGCGTCATCTCTGTCCTTCTGGACGCCAGTCATCAGGGATGGTATAATGCCCAAACTGCTGGGATCCTGTGATTCCATTCAAAGGAACATACGTTTATTGGGCTAGTCTCTGTAACAAAGGAATTAATCCCCAAGATAGGTCCCCTTGGAGCTTACTTTTTAAATACAGGTGGATCAGCCAGCCCACAGTGGGCGCATCAGAGCCTTTTCAGTTTCATATCCATTTGGCTGAACTACAAGACGAGTCATACCTCTGGGCCTCCATTTCCTTCTAGGTAAGATAGAATGAAAGAAGTGGAGGGGGCCTCTGGTTCCACCATTATAGGCGTTCTGGGCTTCTTGTTCCTTTGGCTGGCCAGAGGAACAGACTGATTTAATACTATCCATCTGATACAGTAATTGGTTAGATGAATTCTGGGCAAGAGAAAAGCAGCATGGGGTGGTGGAAAGCAGCCAGCCTGTGGGGCAAACAGACCTGAGTTGCTGTAGACAAGAAAGTGCTCCCATCACCTTGAGGTTGCTCTGAAGATAAGACATAATACAACGTACTAGGCTTGACTTTGTGCCCGATTCATGGTCAGAGTTAAATAAATAGTAGCTTTTATGATTTCTTTTTTTTAGCTTTTATGATTAATAAAGCATATGTACTGAGCACTTGTTTCATTTAAGGCACCCCAGGCATCAGGATTCTGCCAGTGTTTGTGGGTGCGAGTCACTATATAGTAAGAAAAGCTGACGTCTAAGTGCCTGTGGCACTTATATAAATACATATTAAAATTCCAGAATGGTTAATCTGGGGGGAGGCCCCCTGAAGGAGGCGTTTTCTTTCTTTTTTTTTTTTTTTAATTATGGTAACATAGTACAACTCAGTTTCCCATTGTAACCACTTTCAAGGGTATAATTCAGTGCTATTAAGTTCACAATGTCGTGTTATCATCACTGCCATCGTTACCCAAACTTTTTGATTGGGGGTTTTCTGTAGGGATTTTAACTGAAGTTTTTATATGGGGATTTAAAAATAAAAAGGATCAGCATAGCATGGGAGACCATTTCCTGGGGTAGCTGAAGCTGACTGAGTTACAGAGGCCAGGGAAGGAGATGCAGACCTGTGGCTCCGTGATAGGGTCGCTGAGATGAGGTCAGTGACCTGCAGGAAGGCTCTGGGGAGGAATGAGCTTCTAGAGGTTGAGAGAAAGTTCCATGGGATCGATGGTGAACGGCAGGTGTTCCCAGCACATGGCTGTGCTGTTGAAGTTGGCTGATTCTTTTTTTTTTCCATTAAAAAATTATATATTGATTTTTTTTTTTGGCTGATTCTTGAAGAAGCTTTTCAGTGTGACTATATGATTGTGAAAACCTTGTGTCTGATGCGCCTTTTATCCAGAGTAAGGACAGATGAGTAAAAAAAAAAATAACGATAAAGAATAAATAAATAATAGGGGGAGATGGAGATAAAAGGTAAAAATTGGGTAGACTGAAATTCTGTGGATCAATGAGAAAGAGGGTTTGGGATGTGTGAGTTACTTATTTACTTACTTATTTTTTTCTAGAGTGATGCAAATGTTATAAAAATGATCATGGTGATGAATACACAACTATGTGATGATATTGTGAGCCACTGATTGTATAATATGGTTGAACTGTAGGTGTATGGATATTTCTCAATAAAGATCAAAAAAGATGTTAACAACAACAACAGAAAAAGATGTTGGGGTTGGGAGCAGACTTGTCTAAGGCAGGCCTGAGAAGAGGGTCACAACTGAGACAGGGAAGGATGAAAGGGAGCCAGAGGTACCGGTTGGCAGCATGGCCAGAGCTCTGGGGTATGGTCGCCCAGGAGGGGCAGAGGGGCGGACCTGGGCATGCCTCGCAGGGTGCAGGCAAGGTGCAGATGTGGGGAGTAGAAGAAAACAACATGAAGTCTGCACCTTGTCTTCTGCCTTTTCCTAAGGACCTTATGGGTGGGGTTTTGATTACCACCCTTTGGAAGCTGAGAGGGGAAGGGGCCTACTGGATTTGAATTCCCTAGGGAAAGGAGGGCTGGAGAGTTTAATTCCTGTCCATCTTTCTGGTACCTTCTTCGCTAAGAGGCCTTCTCTGGTTTCTGAGATGGAGCCAAGTTGTGGGTTCCTGAAGGGCAGGGACTACCTCATATTCATGTCCTCCAAGGCCCAGCCAAGCGTCAGGCTCTGAGCAGGTACTCAAGAAATTTTGTCTGGATTGTTGAACTGAAGGGAACTGGCCCCAGCCCCTGACTCTTCTCCTACTTACAGAAAGAGAATGGTGTTTCTCGAACCTACCCCAACCCACGACACAAGTTGCGCTACCTGAGGGAGACTGCCTCAGACCTTAGAGGTAGGAGAACTCTTTCCTCAGCTCTGGGCTCATGTCTGATTTGTGCCCGCTGGGTGATACTGGGCAGGGAGCTCAGCTGGAGTGGACTCCCTGTCCAGTCCTGGGAAGAATGGGTGAAGTTGGATGGGTGATTTCCTGTCATGTGGCCTGCCTGCTTTGTGGGGGCTTTTAGAGGACCCACTGAGGTAGCAGATCTGGTATCATGTATGATTCTTCAGGCTGCACAGCCAAATGGGTATTGTTATTTTCTTTAAGAAAAGCAAGGCTTCAGGAAGATCTGCACACAAGATACATTACAAGGAGCCTCTGTCTATTTGCAAAGCATTTGCCCTGAGATTCCTTCAAGTAGGCAGCCCCCGCTGGCTATTTAAAATAGAACTCAACTGGCGAAGAGTAATTTCCACACCACTTTTAAAGAACCCACAAAATAATACAACATAGAATTCTAGAACCTTCTGGAAATCATCCACCACAACCTGCTCATTTTTTCGGTGAGGAAATGGAGACCAGAGAGATGAGCTCACTTGCCCAAGTTCCTAGCGACTCAATTACTGCTTCACAGAATGTGGGTGTAGAGCACAGAGCTAGTAACTACAAGTGCATTTCTTTCAGCGCTAAACTTGTGGGAACTGAAAATCCACTATTTTATTTCCACTATTTAATTCTCTATTTTAAAGGGCTTTAAGATGGTGGCAGATCTAGGGTGTGCCCATATCTCTCTCCTCACCTCTTAGCCATTAGGGTAAACTAAGGCCTGGAGCTGCTTTGTTGCCCAGGATTAGGCTGTGAAGTCTTCCAGAGTACCGTGTCATGGCCCTTGTCACCGTGTGCTGTGGCTGTATGTGTCTATGTCTCCTTTTGGCCTGTGACACCGTATCGTACCTGTAGCATCAGACCAGTAATTGAGACAAGCAGGTGGTTAAGAAATGCTTGTTGGCTGTCTGGCTGCACAAAGGCAGCAGCCAGCTGCAGATTCATGAGCGGCCCCTCTTCACCTCTCCCCCACCCCAAGCTCTTGCATTGACTGTGAGTCCGGGCCCCACCCTGGACCACCACAGCAGCAGCCAGCACTGCCCCCCAGCTCAGTGACCCCTTTCCCCTGACACACACCACCACCGCCACCACCCTCTCTTCCTTTGTATCCTTATCCCCCTTGGGTCAGCCACCTCACACTTCCCTAGGGCCAGGGTGCAGGGTGGCACCCGTCCGCCAATTGTCATGGCCGGAAGGCTCCATGCCCCGGCCAAGGGGGGAGAGAATTCTGGGGAATGGCTGTGCAAGGCTAGCCAGTCAGCCCAGAGTTGGGTATGCTGGGGACCCTCCTCCAGGCCCCTAGAGATGCATAGACTGACCAGGCGCCGCTCACAGCTGGCTGATCTCTATCTTTCCAGCTACCTGACCCTGGTGGTGGGGGTGGGGTTGGGAGTGGGGGGGAAGGCACACAGGGGAGGAGGGCATTTGTAATAATTAAATATATTGGCTATGTGAGACCAAAGCAAAAACCCTTTTTCACTTGAAAGTCCTGGAGTTCCGTCCAAAGGACAAGGCCCTTTGTCTCCATCCAGTCTGAAACTGATGCTCACCTGCTCTGAACGCAATGATAAACCATAGGATTCCCAGGCTGCTGTAGCTTGAGGTTACCTTTGGTTAGCCCTTAGGTCACAGAACATTTTATAGGGGGGATGGACTTGTATTAATTCTCACAACCAGCTTTTCTCCCAAATACCCACATGGCTCACTCACTCATTTCCTTCGGCTCTCTGCTTGAATGTCACCTTCTCACAGAGACTTTCCTTGGCTGCCTTGGATGAAACACACCCTTCCATGCAGCCACTGTGGAGACACTCGAGCAAGTCCTCAGAAGGTTAAGTACAGAATTACCATATGACCCCGCAATCCCACTTCTAGGTATATTCCTAAAGTAATTGAAAACAGGGACTCAAACACTTATTTGTCCTGCGATGTTCATAGGGGCATTATTCACAATTTCCAAAAAGTGGAAGCAATTCAGGTGTCGGTCAAAAGATGAATGGATAAACAAAATGTGGTTTATACGTACAATGAAATATTATTCAGCTGTAAAAAGGGATGAAGTTCTGATGCATGTGATAACATGCATGAGCCTTGAAGATATCATAATGAATGAAATAGGTTAGACACAAAGGGACAGATATTGTATAATCTCACTTATATGAAATAATTAGGAATATGCACATTCATAGAGACAAAGTAGATTTCAGGTTACCAGGGATGGGACGGGGCTGGGTGGCTGTAGGGTGGGGGTGGGAATGGAGAGTGAATACTTAGTGGGTACAGTTTCGGTTTGGGGTAATAAAAATGTTTTGGTAATAGATTGTGGTGATGGCACAGCATTATGAATGTAATTGATACCACGGAATTGCACACTTGGAAGGAGTTAATGGGGAATTTTATGATGTATATACATTATCACAGTAAAAATTTTAAAAATAAACAGCATGCCCTCAACCCTTTGCTCTGCTTTATTTTCTCCATAGCACTTGTCACCTGCTGAGTAGCCATTTCTTTGAATGCTCCCCATATAAAAGGGGCAGTTCTGTGAAGGCAGGGGCTTTGTTCAGTGCTGCAGCTGCAGTGCCTACCACAGTGCCTGGCAGATAGGTGTTCAGTAAATACTTGCTGAGGAGATGAATGAGCAAATGAGTGGCAGGGCTGGTATAGGACGCAGATTCTTTTCTGCAGCCCCGGATCATGGCAGAATAGACAATATGGGCATAAGATGGCCAGGGCCCCCTGGTGGGAGGAGAGATCCTCAAGTTTCCTTCTGTGGCTGCTCCATCCAAAGGGTTCTTCAGTCCTCAGGTTGAGGATTAGGACTTGTTAGAACTTGATTTGGTTGCTCCTAACACCTAAAATGAAGTAGTGGATTGAAGAAGACAGAAGTTCAGAGGGCTGGTGTGTCAGTTCTGCCATCATCAGCATCTGCCTCGTGGTCGGAGATGGACCATGGGCACCAACCCACAGGAAAAGCAGGGGAACAAGATGGATTCAGCTTATTATCTCTTTTTTTTAAAAATTTTTTATTTATTAAAAAAATATATTACAAGAAAGAAACACAAACATTCTCAGTGTATGCTCATTCAGTAATTCACAATATCATCCCATAGTTGCACATTCATCATCATGATCATTTCTTATAACATTTGCATCAATTCAGAAAAAGAAATAAAAAGACAAGAGAAAAATAAAATGAAAACAGAAAAAAAAATTTTTACATACCATACCCCTTACCCCTCCCTTTCATTGATCACTAACATTTCAATCTAAATTTATTTTAACATTTGTTCCCCCTATTATTTATTTTTATTCCATATGTTCTACTCGTCTGTTAACAAAGTAGACACAAGGTTTTCACAATCACACAGTCACACTGTGAAAGCTATATCATACAAACATCATCAAGAAACATGGCTACTGGAACACAGCTCTACATTTTCAGGCAGTTCCCTCCAGCCTCTCCATTACATCTTGATTAACAAGGTGATATCTATTTAATGCATAAGAATAACCTCCATGATAACCTCTTGACTCTGTTTGGAATCTCTCAGCCATTGACACTTTGTCTCATTTCACTCTCCCCCCTTTTGGTCGAGAAGGTTTTCTCAATCTCTTGATGCTAGGTCTCAGCTCATTCTAGGGTTTTTCTCAATCCTTTGATGCTGAGTCTCAGCTTATTCCAGGATTTCTGTCCCATGTTGCCAGGAAGGTCCACACCCCTGGGAGTCATGTCCCATATAGACAGAGGGAGGGTGGTGAGTTTGCTTGTTGTGTTGGCTGAAGAGAGAGGCCACATCTGAGCAACAAAAGAGGCTCTCTTGGGGGTGACTCTTAGGCATAATTTTAAGTAGGCTTGACCTATCCTTTGTTGGGTTAAGTTTCATATGAACAAATCCCAAGTCTAGGGGCTCAGCCTATAGCTTTGGTTGTCCACACTGCTTGTGAAAATATCAAGAATTCAACCTGGGGAAGTTAAATTTTCCCCCATTCTCACCATTCCCCAAAGGGGACTTTGCAAATAGTTTTTCATTCACTGATCAAATCACTCTGGGATTCATCGGGGCATCACTCTGGACAAACCAACAAAATCTCATGTCCTACCCAAGGGTCCATGTACTTATGTTGTTCAACCAACTATCTACATAAGTTATATTAGAAGATGCACTAGTCAAAATATAAATTTGTACCAAATAAACATTTTTTTTCAGCTTGTCTTTTGAGGGTACCTTCCAGAAACGGCACCAGACACTTCCAGTTACATTTTGTTGCAGTCATGTGGCTACCTCTAGCCACGAAGGGAACAGGGAAAGGTAATTTTTCTTTCAGGTACCCGTATGCCTAGGCAAAAATCAGTGGTTCAGTGACAAGGAAGAGGAGGACAGTGGATATTGGCAGAGGCGATTGACAAGTTCTCCTATAGAGCCAATCCCTGAAAACCCTGGGTTCTCTGTAGCTACCCTCAGGCCTCACCTTGCTACCAGATCAGCTTTGCTGCTGCATACCTGAAACTCCAGCGACTGTCCCCTGTGGCCTGATGCTCTGACCACCATCTGGCTCAGTCAGTTCCAGCCTAGCCCTTTGTTTTTTTGTGACTCTTGCCTTTTGGTACTGATGAAGCCGTTCCTTGTAACACACGAGGAAACCTGTGTTCCTCCCTTTCGCGTCCCTCAGCTTTGAGCTGCACCTGTGCATGAGGTGCGCTGGGCACCACGTATGGGCAAGTAGGGCCTCAGCCAAGGTGGTGTAAGGGGGACCTGTGTTCCCTTCACTGGCCTCTGGGAGGGAAGGAAGTGTTTCTGTATACCATTCACCCCTCCCCACCACGGGGCCAAAGGAGATTCTGTCTTAGGAGTTGGGTCCATGGAACTCAGTGAGAGCAGAAGCTGGAGACCAGGGGCTTTTAGACCTGGCTGGGGTCTTCTGTGGAGCTGCTTTGGGGGCTGTCACGGGGGCTGCGTGCATCTTCAGAGGAAGACCAAGAACAGGCCAAGTGCGGGAAGACCACGCCCCACTCACTTGGTAGTCCTCCCCTTTGGAATTCCTTTGAGAAAACAGTTCTGCTGGCAGAGAGAAGAAAGATGGAAACCCAATGGCGTTTTGCCCAGGCATTCATATTAGAGACTTTTTTAGTCTGCTTGCTAGCTTTCTGACCTCAGACTTGTTCCTTGGCCTCTCTTTCCCCAGCCACGAGATGAAGTGAGTGTAATGCCTTTCTCACTGAGTAAGGGTTAACTACAACCATGTAGGTGGTATGCCCAACACAGAGTAGGCATCAGTGCATTTTGGTTTTCTTTTCTTTTATTGGCTTCAGCCCTAGGCCAGTGTGAGGTGTAATGACCAGAGCCTGTGACCACCTCCCTGGGTAGCATCTGCTAGGACCTTGCAGGGCCAAGCTTTCTTCTCCTAGGCTGGGAACCGACACCTAGGGACTGCACCACAGCCAGGTTCCTCTTGGGGGGGGGGGTGTGTGTGCCAGCTCTGCGGGGGTCTAGTCACAGTCCCTGATGAAGGTGGCTCAGATGCCACCCCCACCCTGCTTCCTGCCCCCATGCTTCCCACCCTAGCCCTAGCAGGCATTTTCTCTCACTTTGGGCTTTGGGTTGAAACAACCTTTCCTGAAGCTACCCAGACCCTGGCAGGTTCCCCTGGTGCACACCACATTTTTAAACGTAGTCTCACATCCCATGGTTCTTATTCTATCTGGAAAATGCTCTTGTGATTGGCTAGTAAATGCTTCTCTGGCTACCTCCTACCCTGCCTCTATCCATAGCTTGGGGATTTGAGTGTCTCCCTCTCTGTGACTCTCTAGTGTCTTTTCTCCTATCCTCCAACCCTACCTCCACTCTGGCAAATTCCTGGTGACACCATCATCAGCCAGGCAGCTGAGCATGATTGCTGGTCTTTTGAGAGCCCTCGTTACATTTTCCTTGTCAGGAAAGGAGTGGGGAGGATGAGGTTACAATTCAACGATTAATGTAATCCAGGGAATAGAATATTTCTTTGCAAGGATGAGAAGTGGGAGTAAGACAGGATGGGAAGATAGGAAGTAGATTTGTGTTTGGCTTTCTTCACAATGAACACCAATGAAGCATTGCTCTGTGTCTCAGTGTAGCCAAATGGTAAATCAGGGCTAACACCATGTGGGTTCTTTTTTTTTATTCTTACAGCTCTGTAAAGCAGGCTGTGTCCCAAACTGTGCCCAAAAGAACGCTAATGGTCCTCAAGACTATTAATGCATGTTTGATAGACAAATTAAAAATTATCTTATGAATGAAAAGGAACCATAATCCAAAAAGTTTGCGAAATGCTGTATACTACTTTTCTTGGAAAGTCAGTTGTATGCTAAGGATCTTAAATGCTCTGAGATGTCCCATAAGTAGGTTTCCTAGCCCATTGTTCCCCAGATGTACTTTAACCATGAAACCTTTTCCTTTTCTTTTTCCTCCTTTTAGTAGAACGTCTGTTAACATCTAGTGAAACACGTTGTGCTCCCCGAGAACATTTTGGGGGAATACTGATGTAAAGGGTAACCAGCTGTCCTAGCTGGCCTGCAGCAATTGAGAGGTGTCTAGGGATGTGGGAATTTGAGGGCTAAAACTCAGGCGGGCCTATGTAAAGATCTGGACCAGGCTTGAAAGTCATCAACACATGCAAACACCCTGCGGGTGTGTCTTCTTGAAATGGCTATGCAATTTCAGAGAGCCCCTTTCCTTATGGCATTTATGGGAAACCTGGTGTAAGATTGTTCAAGGCTGGTGGCCATTTCCCAGATAAAAGCTGGGGCATTATTAAACACATTGTAGTTGTGTGTGTTTTTAAACATTTGATCTCTCCGCCAAGATCGGAGTTGGCAAGCAGTGTCAGCCGGTTGCTTCTGACTTCTTGTTTCCTGTTGTGGCTCTATCCCCTGCTGCTCTGAGCCCCTGACCTGGTCCAGCGGCATCCTCACGATTTCCACCCAGTCTGAATCCCTTCACCGTGCCCCGGGGGCTCAGATTGCCTGGGAGGGAGACGGGGATTCCAGAGGCCGTCCGGGCAGCCAGCGCGACCCGATGCAGTGATCCTTCGGGCTTTTTGCTCAGTCCCCGTGTAACGGGGCTTGCTGAGGGGACTGACATCCACCTTCTGGCTTCAAACTTTGCTGGGAACCGGGGAGTCAAATGGTAACTGAAAGGGGAGCATATGCTTGTTTGTTTTAACCTGGAATAAGCCACAGGAATGATCCATTCCAAGCTTCGGATCAGGGAGTGAGGGGTGCCTCTGGATCAGGCCAGGGTGCATCCCTGCACCCCAGCGAGAGAGCCGCGTGTGGCTGGATCTCAGCACCCCCTTGCAGTCTCAGGCTAGCCTTGGCCCAGCAGATGCGGTGGCCCTGCTGCTTCCTTCCCCAGGCCCTGTGCTCTCAGGCTCCTTCCCCAGCACGCCCTTCCTTCTGTCCAGCTCCCATCTGGAGCTCACGGAGCATCACACCAACTTGCTGCTCATCCTGAGGTCACCTGTTCCAGCTTCTCCACAGCCAGGGGGCCCAGGTTCTAGCAAGCCAAGGCTGTCAATAGCTGACTGCTGGGGAGAGGCGGGGTGCGAGCCACTGTCCCTGCCCCTGGCAGCCTCTCTCTCCCTCTGGTGTCCTGGGGTTTTAGCTCTTGCAGAGGTAAAACTGTGTGACTTTATACTCTGGCCCTGGGAAAATCTGGAAGTCTGGTCCTGACCACACAAAATCACATTTCTGAACTCCGTTGTGTCAACACACCAGCTCTAACTGCCCCAGGGCATCCTGTTAATTAACCTTTGGGTATTTATGTGGGTGGGTGTGTTTTGGGGTGGTGGCAAGCATGGAGAAGGGTCCATATGAATTGGTCCTTGTACTGAGAAAAAGAAAACAAGTTTGCAAAGGAGGGAGATGGCGGGGTGAAGGTAGCACAACTTTGTAAATGTTATTAGCACTACTGAATTGTATACTTGAACTTCGTTAAAATGGGGGAATTTTAGGTTGTATATATGTTACCCACAATAAAAATTAAAAAAAAAAAAAAGAAAGCTGGAACTGCTCCATCTCCTCAGGCCAGGAGTCAGGAAATATGGGCAAGTTATTTCTTTTTCATGGGCCTTGGCTTTGTCATCTAAGAACAAGGGAGTTGGCCCAGCAGATTTTTTTCTTCCTGCATGTGCAGACACCAGGAATCAAACCTGGGTCTCCGGCATGGCAGGCGAGAACTCTGCCTGCTGAGCCACCGTGGCCCGTTCCCAAGAGATCTTTTATTTTTTAATTTTTATTTTTATTGATAAATCTTCACACACACACATTCCATGCATAGTGTACAATCAGTGACTCACAATATCATCACATAGTTGTGCATTCATCGCCATAATCATTTTTTTGAACATCTGCATCACTCCAGAAAAGGAAATAGAAGGAAAAGGAGAAAACTCATACATCCCATATACCCCTCCCTCTCATTGACCATTAGTATTTCCATTCACCCAATTTATTTTACCCTTCGTCTCCCCTATTATTTGTTTATCCCAGATATTTTTTACTCATCTGTGGCCCGGGAGATCATAAAGGATCTTCTGCTTTGCTTTTCCTGATGGTCTAACATGCATAACTTACCTGGTGATTGAGGTGCTGGAGCTGCCAAGGGAAAGTGAGTGGATTCAGGCGTGCACATGCCCCTGTGGAGGTCTGAACACACCAGAGAAGCCTGGGGTTGAGCCTGAGTGTCGCTGTGCCTGACTCAGGCAGCCCTGATGCTTTTAGCCATCGGAGATGACCCGGGAGGAGAGGAAGTTGTTCTCGTCGCAGTTGGTTGGCGGGGGACAGCCACTTACTGCATGAATTCCCGGATCACGGGGTGGAGGGAGTGTGCCCATGGCCAGTGGTGTCCTGGGGGGTGTCTTGCTGGCCTCTGTCCTCATCTCATCGCAGGTCAGATGCCTCCCTCTCCCCTGTCCAGCAGTCAGGAGGGGACTCAGATTGGGTGGAGCCAGGCAAATATGGGCATTATGTGCCCTGAAGGATAGGAGAGCTTGGATTGGGAGTTGCACAACAGAGTTCTAGATTCCAAACAAGGTAGGAGCTGATGCCTGATACTCTGACCGTGGGTTTGTCCATCTCACCCTTACTGGGGTGGGATCAGGTGATGCCTAGGGTCCCTCTAGTTCTGATACTACAACCCGGTGATGCAGAGGATGGTGACGGCGGCCTGGCTTTTAAAGAAAAGGGAACATAGCCCCTGGGCGTGGAGGGCTGTGTACTCGATCATAATTTGGTTCTGGGTGCTGAGTAGCTCACCACCTCTGGGCCCCTGGCTCCCCCAGCCTGTGGAGTGGGCATCAGCTGCTTGTCCTGCTGCATCTTCAGGTGTGATTCCATTGCTCTAATAGCAGAGAGCAGTGCGTACGGGGAGATGGAAAAGGTAACAGCTTCTTGGACCAGCATCCCTGAAATCCTATGCATCTGGGTTGTGCCTTCTCCCAGGAGTTGGGAGGCAGCCGAATATACTCGTCTGCCCCAGAGAAAGGGTGTGCCAAATTGGTAACTGGTGCCCGCTTTTCAGGTGGGAAATACAAGGCTGGAGGATGAAGTTGATTTACCCAAAGTTGGGCTTTGAGGCTCTAAGTAATTAGTCCTCAGTGCTCCGGGCATGGGAATGAACAAATAAATTTGGTCTAGATACCTGGGCCTCTGTCTCCACTGTGTAAGGTAGTCAGACTGGAAACACAGTAAAGAGGACAGAAAAAGAAGCTGGGGGTGGAAGTGTGTGAGTCCATCCCATGTGATCTAAAAGCAAGCCTGACCCCCTTGGGTGACCTGCAGAACTTCAGGGGAAAACAATTCGTTTTGCTCCCACTGGAGTCTGAAAAGTTGCGGATTCACCCGGTCTTTGCGCACGTTTCACGAGTTCAGGCCTTCGGTTCCCCGCTCAGAGGTCATTATGGCTACTTTTAGGAGCTGCTTTTGCTGCCGTTCGGACACCTGGCTGCGGCCATGGCTGGATCTGGGATTCTTGATTCATTTCCCTAGGCGTAGCCCATAGGAAACCCGGCTTCCTTACTAGCTCTCTGTCTCAAACTCTGCAGTGGCTTGGCTTTGTTTAAAAGAAACCAGAGCCTTTAACTTTCCCCATAGGCTTTGGTGGGGGACAAGGGAGCAATAGCTCAATTGTTTAGTTATGTTTATTTACTAGGTTTGTTTGTTCTTTTTAAGCAACACTTCCCCCACCCCCATGCCACCCCTGGGAGCTCCACTGTCTTCAAAACACGAAAGAAATTGAGATTTTGCTCTCTGGGAGGTGGTCAGGCTTTTTCTTCCACCTCTCTAGTCCAAAGGGGGAGTCTTGGGTGATAGGTTGTCTGCTTTTTTTTTCCCCCAGTTTTCCCTAGTAAGTGGGGCTACAAATGGGGAGCCGGACAGACTGAGCATTAGCTACTCCCTGCACCCCACTCTTCACCCCGAGCCCAGAAATATATTTAGTCTTTGAAGAACGTGCAGCAACGTGGATTATTCTGCAGCAAGCAGGACACAGGTGTTATTCCTGGAAGGGAAGAATTCTCTCCAGGACAGAAAAAAAAAAAATGTTTGGGAATTTGGAAAGCTATACTTGTTGCCTTATTTAACCTTCAGCTTCCAGCAGTCGGAAGATGGTCATTCCCTGGGAAATTAACAGGCTCCATTTCACAAAATTTTCTCATTCTCTTCCCAGAGGCACTTTTCAGGGGGTGATTATCTCACAGCTGCCTATTCAGGACTTTCCTCTGGCTTTTAGCCGGTATTTGTTTTAGGCTGGGAGTGGACACTTGTCTCTGGCGGAGGTTTCCAGGGGCAGCGGGGAGAAAACCAGAACACACCTGGTTATTTTCATGGCTTCAGGAGAGGGACGAGGAAGGGGGGACAGCGGCGTGGGAATGGCAACGTGCTCCCTCAGGAAAATATTTACCAAGGTTGTTTTTGAGTTTACGGCTGAGGGAAGAGTTGAAAGTCAAATGTACACACCCTTTGGCTGTGGAAGTATTTTTGTGTCCAAGGATTGAAAGCGTAGCAGGGGCCCCTGGGAGAAGACACAGGGCAAGTTAAAATATCGGGCAGGTGTATGCAAAACCCGTGCAGTGTCACTTTGCTGCCTCTTCTCTGTAGATGGCCTAGATTTAAATCCCCACCCCTTCACCTTCCACTGAGTGGCCTTCCCAGTGCCCCAGGCTGAGTGTCCTCTTCTGTGCAGCCACATAATAACAGTACCTTCGCAGAGGCTGTTGGGAGACCAGATGAGATAAAGCGTGCCTTGGTTGACTGGGCTGCTATGACAAACACCACACACTGGTTGGCTTAAACAACGTGAACTTATTGGCTCACATTTCTTAAGTCCAACAGGTCATGTTTTCTCTGACCCCTGTAGCCTTCTAGTGGTAGTTTGCTGCTAATCCTTGATGCTCCTTAGCTGGTAAATGCATTTCTGCCTCCGTCACACGGCAGGATGTGTCTTCTCTGGTTCCCCCTCATAGACTGTGTCCCAATTTCCTCTGATTTAAGGACTTTAGCCATCTTGGGTTAGGGCCTGCCCTCATTGTCTTTTTTTTTTTTTATGTTTTTGTTTCATTGTATAATATAGCATATATACAAAGCAAAGAAAGAAAAAAGCAATTATTTTCAAAGCACACTTCAAGAAGTAGTTAGAGAACAGATCCGAGAGTTTGTCATGGGCTACCATCCCACCATCTCAGATTTTTCCTTTTAGCTGCTCAAATTTTGCCTCACCTTAACTAATAACATCTCCAAAGGACCTATTTACAAATGAGTTCACACCCACAGGAGTGGGCTTAGGACTGGAACATGTCCTTTGTGGGGGATGTGATTGAATCCTCAACAATATGTAAAGTACTTAGTTCAGTTTCTGACAAAATAATAAAGCCTCAATAAATGATAGTTATTAAGACTAAGAGTAATGATGATAAACTGCTTTTGAAAAATTTTAATTCAATTTTATTGTTATGTGTTATATATTCACATACCATGTAATCATCCAAAGTATATAATCAGTGGTTCATAGTTTCATCATATAGCTGTGCGTTCATCATCACAATTGACTTTTTTTTTACTTTTTTTACTGTATAATATAATAAATGTACAAAGCAAAGAAAGAAAAAAGCAATAGTTTTCAGAGCACTTTTCAACAAGTAGTTACAGAATGATCCTGGAGTTTGTCATGGGCTGCCATACTATCCTGTCAGGTATTTCCTTCTAGCTGCTCCAGAATATAGGAGGCTAGAAGGAGTAAATATTTTTTTTATCATTGCAATCAACTTTTTTTTTCTTTTGTGAAAAATAACATACATACAAAAATGCAATAAATTTAAAAGCACAACGGCAATTAGTTATAGAGCAGATTTCAGAGTTTGTTATGGGTTACAATTTCACAATTTTAGATTTTTACTGCTAACTGCTCTAAGACCCTGGAGGCTAAAAGAAATGTCAGTAAAATGATTTAGCAACCATACTCACTTGTTAAACCTACCTTCTCTGTGTAACTTCATCATCTCCTTTGATCTTTCTCCCATTCTGTAGGGGTATTTGGGCTATGCCCATTCTAACTTTTTCATATCGAAAGGTGCTGTCGATAATATAGGATAGGGGGATGGAACTAGCTGATGTTCTGGAGAGGCTGGCCCCTCTGCATTTTAGGACTTATCTGGCCTAGGAACCCATCTGGAGGTTGTAGGTTTGTGGAAAGTAATCCTAATGCACGGAACCTTTGCAGAATTTCATATAAAGCCCTATGTGTTCTTTAGGGTTGGCAGGAATACTTTTGGTTGGGGTTTGGCAAACTATGGCAGGTGGTAATGTCTAGCTGAAGCTTGTAGAAGAGTAGTTTCTCAACTCTATTTGAACTCTCCAAGCCGCTGATACCTTATTTGTTACATTTCTTTTCCCCTTTTGGTCAGGGAGGCATTGTTGATCCCATGGTGCCAGGGCCAGGCTCTTCTCTGAGAGTCATCTCCCACATCACTAGGGAGACTTTCACCCCTGGATGTCGTGTCCCATGTAGGGGGGAGGGCAATGATTTCACTTGCAGAGTTGCTTAGGCATACCTATAGGTTGGCTAAGCTTCTCCACTATCTATATAAGCTTCACAAGAGCAAGCCTCAAGATCAAGGGCTTGACCTATATTTGAGTGTTCCTAATGTTTGACACAGTACCACCCACGGGTAAAGTTTAATAGTTCCATATTGTTTTCTCCCATTCCTCTAGGGACTTTGCCAATTCCTTTTGATTATCTGTTTAATATATTCTGCGATGTATCGAGGCATTATATTAAGCTATACAGGATTACAGGCCCTTATTCTTATTCTGGGCTCCCTGTGTTTGGGTTGTTTAAATGAGCTGTCCAGACAGGTTGAGTTAGATTATGTGCTACAGAAAATTTAGGTTCTGGACAAAATAAACCTTTCTTCCTTTGGTCTCACAGAGTAGATGAAGTTCTAAAATACAGTGTTGGAAGACATGTCCTTAATGAGTGGATTTACAGAACATACCACCATGGAAAGACTCAGATCCACCGCAGGCATAGGACACACACAGTGCCTGAGCCCTCCTTTCACAGGACTTGTGCACAGACATTCCTATTTCCAGTGTGCTGGGGTGTGTGATGGGATGCTCACAGAGCTGTGTGAGCCTGGCTTTCCCATCCAGCCAGTTCTGTCCTCCAGGAAGGACTCTGCAAGTCTATAACTTTTTTAAAAAATCTATTCCCCCAAAGCTTATGCTTTTCTAAGAAAGTTCATTTTGTCCTGAGATAGGTATTTCTTCCTTCCTGACCCACAAGGAAACTAAGGCCCAAAGAGGCCTTGAGCCCGCAGTCTCTCGCTTCCCAAAGCTCTTTCTACCAAGGATGTGTACACATCCCACATGTGGTAATAGGGCACTCTGCCATCTGCCCCCGGGTGCTGTCCTGTCATCATGACCTTTGGACGTGAGCTCTTCCTGGCCAGTGAGGCAAGCAAAGTGAGCTGGGCATCAGCCCGCCCTTGCCTACCTGTTGGCCAGTGGGTTGGCTGCTCCTGGGCACACTGCCCAGCGAGACCGATCAGGATTCACATGGTCTGCAACAGGCAGAGGGATTAGGAGGCCCCGGGAAGGGTATTGTTTTAAGGAGGTTATTGCACACTTTCCAGTTCAGGAAGAGACCCAGCCCCTTCCCTGGGCACTGAGGCAGTCCCCAGACAAAGTCTTAGGGCAGCAGCAAGAGGAGGAGCCACGGCAAGGGGCAGTGGTGGACTCCACCAGAGGGTGGGGCAGGGCAGGAATCTTTTGTGGCACAGTGGATAGAATTCCAAGAACTCTCTTACGTCTCTGACTTCAACAACGGAATTATAATAATAAGTAATTCACAGAAAGTATTTAGAAGCTTCCTGCTGAGGAGCTCAATCATGTTATGAGGGGTGGGAGGCTTGCAGGGTGACCCTTTCCCCTCCATCTGGAGAGGTTTTGGTGGGAGTGGGGTGGGGTCTGTAGCCAACAACAGGACTCTGCTTTTCCTTCATCATTAGAAGGGTTCACCGAGGTAATTGAACCCCATCTTCTCATTTATATTATGTAGAAACTGAGGCCCACCTAGTGGGTGTACCAGGGAGAGAGCTGAGAGCAGAGCCAGCTCTCTACACCATTCACTCCACCTCTTCCAGGTCCCTGAGGGTGGAGGCCCACATTTGAGTGCCACACAGAAAAGGCCTGAGAGTCTGTGACTGGGATCCAGATTGTCAGGGCAGGAAGCAGCCCTCTTTGTTGGTCTTCTTCCCCATGCTTCTGCGGAACCAGCAGCACCAGGCTGGGTCCACGCCAGGCTGGGCAAGGGCCTGACCGAAATGTGTGTGTTCACCAAAGACGTGGACTATGATGTCATGGCAGCCCTACTCAGAATGGTTCCAAACTGGGAGCCACCCAGATGCCTATCGGTAGAGAATGGATCAGTTGTGGTAGGTTCACATAATAGAGTACTGCAATAAAAATGAAGAACCTACAACTACACAATAAGAATGAAATCACACAAATAAAATGCATGAAGCTAGACACAAAAGAGTAAATCTGTAAGCTACCATTTTTATATAAAACAGGCAAAACTAATCCATGAGGTGTGTTCTGTCTCCACTGGCTGTACATTTGTGATGGGTGCGGTTTTCTGGATGTATGTAATTCTTCCATAGAACATTTTTAAAAATAAAGGGGACGGGTGGTTCAGTGGTAGAATGCTCACCTTCCATGCGGGAGACCTGGATTCGATTTCCCGGACCATGCATCTAAAAATAATAAATAAATACAGGGGAAAGCGGCTGTTCCCTGAGGACCTCCTGATCAAACACAGTAGGAGCCCACCGTGAACCCGTGGCAGCTGGGACTCAGGAGCCACAACATCTGCCTCCAGGCTGGCAGTTCAGGGGAGGAAAACCAGGTTAGGTGTACTGACCTGCAGTGTCTACTGGCCGTCTTCTGCTCCAAGCCTGACCCTGGCACCTGCTCTCACTGGCTCTTCCCCTGAGAGCCAGAGGTGGGACAGTACCAGTCAGCACTGTCCCCTCACTGGTGAGCACACTTGTCCACTGTCCCTGCACAAGGGGCCTACCGTCCGACTACTGCTGGTAAATGGAACAGCCTTAGAAAAAGGGGAGGGCACCTCTAAAGACATGTCCCATCATACATACCCTCAAGTATCTATTATTGAACTGTAGCTCTTTTAGATTTTTAAAACTTTATTCTTATTTTTTAATTTGTTTCTTTAAAATAGGTAACAATTTAGGTGTGTTTCGCTCTGTTCAGGACTCTTCCCCCATTTGCCCTGTGGCCTGGATTTTTTTTTCTTTTTTTTATTAATTTTTAAATTAAAAAAATATATATCACAACAAACAAATGCAAACATTCTTAACTTATGATCATTCCGTTCTACATATATAATCAGTAATTTACAATATCATCATAGTTACATATTCATCATCATGATCATTTGCATCAATTCAGAAAAAGAAATAAAAAGACAACAGAAAAAAATTCATACATACCATACCCCTTACCCCTCCCTTTCGTTGATCACTAGCATTTCAAACTAAATTTATTTTAACATTTGCTTCCCCATTATTTATTTTTATTCCATATGTTCTACTCATCTGTTGACAAGGTAGATAAAAGGAGCATCAGACACAAGGTTTTCACAATCACACTGTCACATTGTGAAAGCTATATCATTATACAATCATCCTCAAGAAACATGGCTACCGGAACACATCTCTGCATTTTCAGACAGTTCCTTCCAGCCTCTCTGTTACATCTTGAATAACAAGGTTATATCTATTTAATGCATAAGAATAACCTCCAGGATAACCTCTCAACTCTGTTTGGAATCTCTCAGCTATTGACACTTTATTTTGTCTCATTTTGCTCATCCCCCTTTTGGTCAGATAAGGTTTTCTCAATCCCTTGATGCTGAGTCTCAGCTCATTCTAGGATTTCTGTCCCACGTTGCCATGTCTAGGAGTCGTGTCCCACGTGGACAGGGAGAGGACAGTGAGTTTGCTTGTTGTGTTAGCTGGAGAGAGAGGTGTAGCCTGGATTTAAAAAAAATATATTTTTATTGACAAATCTTCACACACATACATTCCATACATGGTATACAATCAGTGGTTCACAATATCACATAGTTGTATATTCATCAGAGTCATCATTCATTAGAACATTTGCATCCATCCAGATAAAGAAATAAAAAGAAAAAAGACAAAACTCATGTATACCATACCCCTTACCCCTGCCTCTCATTGACCACTGGTATTTCCATCTACCCAATTTATTTTACCCTTTGTCCCCCCATTATTTATTTACTCTCATCCATATTCTTTCACTCATCTGTTCATATCCTGGATAAAAGGAGCATCAGATACGAGGTTTTCACATCACACAGTCACATTGTAAATATAATAGCTTTATACAGTCGTTTTTAAGAATCAGGGCTACTGGAATTCAGCTGAACAGTTTCAGGTACTTCCCTCCAGCCACTCCAAAACACCATGAACTAAAATGGATATCCATATAATGTGTAAGAATAACCTCCAGGATAACCTCTTGACTCTGTTTGAAATGTCTTAGCCACTGAAACTTTATTTTGTCTCATTTCTCTCTTCATCCTTTTGGTCAAGAAGGCTTTCTCAGTCCATTGATGCTGGATTCTGGCTCATCCCAGGATTTCTATCCCCCCTTGTCAGGGAGATTTACATCCCTGGGAGTCATGTCTCACATAGAGAGGGGAGGGCAGTGAGTTTACCTGCCGAATTGGCTTAGAGAGAGAGAGGCCATATCTGAGCAACAAAGGGGTTCTCTGGGGGGTGACTCTTAGGTCTCATTTTAAGCAGGCTTAGCCTATCCTTTGCAGGAATAAGTTTCACAGGGGCAAACCCCACGCTCGAGGGATTGGCCTGTTGATTTGGTTGTTCTCACTGCTTGCAGAAATTCTCCAATTAGAAAAGTTGAATATTTCCTCCTTTCTGTCCAGTTCCCCAAGGGGACTTTACAAATACTTCTTTAGTCACTTTGTGGCTTGGATTTTAATAGTAGGCTAGTACAAGTGGGTTTTGTTGGGTTCTTCAGGAATTCACTCTATAGGGCCCATAGCTGGATAAAACCAAGGATTGCAGCTTCACCCAGTAAAGATCTTGTATCTCAGGAGTCAGCAAACTATAGTGATTTTTTTTGTAAATAAACTTTTTTTTTTTTTTAATTTGCATATGGGCAGGAGGCACCAGGGATCGAACTCCAGACCTCCAGCACGGCAGGTTGGAGCTCTGCCTGCTGAGCCACGGCAGCCGCCCTGTAAATAAACTTTTATTGGAACACAGCCATGCCCATTCATTTACTTATTGTCTGTGGTTGCTTTGGGGCCACAACTGCAAATTAAGTAGTTGTGATGGGGACCATATGGCCCTCAAAGGCTAAAATACTTATTCTGGTCCTTTAAGAAAATGCTTGAAACCTCTCTTACACCTAATGGTTGCACAGTGCTCTCAGTCGGCAACTGGGAGCCAAGGCCCAAGAAACTTACATGACTTGTCCAAGTAGTAGCTGCAGACCAAGAGCCAGTGTCTTTGGGTCCTACCCCCATCCTCCCGAGCCTGGTGGGCTTTCTCAGCTTGACTGCCTGTTTGCTGTGGTGTTGAACAAGTTAGGTTACGATTCTTACCAGTTTCTTCACTTTAAAACTGGGGTTACTTATACACCTCATGTAGACTTTGAGGAGTGAGTGAGATACCAAATAAAAGCACCTGAACCCGAGTCGATGGCCAATCAATACACTTTATTTCCCATCCTTCTTATAGAGCCAGACACAGATTCTTTGAATTCCATTGCCTCCCATCACTGTGGATTGGAAGGAGTTGGAAGTGGTTTAGTTTCATTTCACTGAGAAGAAAACCCAGGGCTGAGAGGGAGAAGGGCACACCCAGGGAAGCTGAGCCTCAGCACCCCCCCACCTGGCCACCCTAACAGGACCCCTAATGCTAGGTGCCCGTTCCTTGCACCTGGCCTGCCTTAAATAGCTCTCAATACAAGTCCCTGCAGCGACTGAGGTCTAGGGCAGCAGGTCAGAAATTCAGGCAGGAAAGCCCCTCCCTCCTTTGCCCTCTGCCCCGACTATCTGCCCCTGAGGAGATGAATATAAACACTTCTTGGAGCTGGGCCCCACTCCGGCTTCAGTTTCCTCCATTCTTTCCCTCCCCTGAAGTGGCCATGCCTTACTCGGAGACAGGGGAAGGAGAGCCCCAGTGGTCTGGGAAGCCTCTGTCTTTGCAGTTGAGAGCGTCTGCAGAAGAAGCCAGGAGGTGGAGGAAGAGATCAGTATAGCTCCGTTATAGGGGAGGGGAGTGGAGAGCAGAACTAGGGGCTGGACAGGTGAGGAGCCATCCCCTCCTCCCTTGGGGCACAATTCAGAAGGAACGTAATCAAAGCTTACATTTACTGACCACTTTATGTGAGTGTACTGAGTACCAAAAGGTATGAGTTACTATTATTACTCT
The DNA here is from genome assembly GCA_004026745.1 of Myrmecophaga tridactyla. Classification (NCBI taxonomy): domain Eukaryota; kingdom Metazoa; phylum Chordata; class Mammalia; order Pilosa; family Myrmecophagidae; genus Myrmecophaga; species Myrmecophaga tridactyla. The sequence goes on along the minus strand of PVIY010018448.1, from coordinate 11,555 downwards.
CTTCCCTGCTTCGATAGATAAGGAAACTGAGGAACATAGAGGTGAGACACTAGCCTGGTCACACAGCTAGTATGTGGTAGAACTGGTATTTGAATACAGTGGTCAGGCTCTCAAGTCCATGCTCTTAACCACAATCCTATACAGCGTTCACGGAGGAGGGGGACGAGAGAGGGATAAGGGAGTGAGTTAGAGGAGTTGGAGTGGGACTGGCAAGCATATGGCTTAGATTGGAGCTGGAGGTGCTCTTGGGAGCTAGGCCACATCCTCAGGCCTAGGGGGAAAAGCAAGAATGAAGAATTGCTGCATTGGGAAGAAGAGGTAGTGTGAGCCAGGAGTTCATCCCCTGGCTATGGTCCCCTCCCATGCAGGGAGAAATGCACCCCAAGTGAAGGCTGCCTTTCCTGTTGGCAAGAGCTCCTCCCTGGACAGTGGAGCCTTCTCTTCTGCTCAGGGAAACAGGCGGGGGAGGGGGGGCACACCCTGGGGAGCCAGTGCCGGGCAGGCCAGCTGAAACAAGCTGATAAGCAGAGAACAATTCAGGCTTGAAGAATGCCCGGAATTATCTCCCCTGAGGGGCAGCTCCAGGCCCCTCTGGGAGAGGCCATGCTGGGGAGTAAGACCTGATAGCTCCTGGGGCTGTCCTGCTGTCCTGAGTTACTGAGAGGAGAGGGCAGTGTCAGATGGGTCAACAGAGCTTCCAGGGCCCCAGGGAAAGGACAGGATGGATAGATATGACCAGAACTTATGGCCACGCTTGTCTACCTGATCACTCAGCCTGAGGGGGCCATGATGAGAGCAGGGCGGAGACCCTGCCACGGCCCAGACAGTTGGAGAAGCCTCTCGTTTCTATTCTTGCTATGATGCCAGGGAAGTTAGACAAGCCCATCTTTGGGCACTGAGCCCAAGCAGGGAACCATTTGGAGGGGTACAGAGAGCAACCCCAGAGGTCATTATCCCCATTTTACAAATGGAGACCTATAGTAGACCAAAAAAATGACCCCTAGAAGATATCTGTGTCAATCTCTAGAACCTGTGTTTGTGACCTTATTTGGAGAAAGGGTCTTTGCAAATGTAATTAATTTTAGGATCTTGAGACGAGATCATCCTGGATTATCCAGGTGGGCCCTAAATCCAATGACAAGTGTTCTTGTAAGAGACACACAGGGGAGGAGGCAAGGTGACCTTGGAGGCAGAGATTGCAAGGATGACAGCTGCCAGAAGCTGGAAGAGGCACGGAAAGGATTCTTTTCTAGAGCCCCTGAGATAGTGTAGTCCTGCCAACACCTTTATTTCTGATTTCTGATGTTCAGAACCTTGAGAATAAATTGTTGTTTTTATTTACACTGGTTTTTGTAATTTGTTATAGGAAATGAATGTAGGACCCAAGGCAGAGCGGGCCCAAACTTCACGTCATGCTCAGTGCAGACCTAGGGGATTGCCATTGCTGGTGCAGAAGTGAGGCGAGGCAGTTTCCCTGCTCCCTATCCCAGGGTCCCAGCACAGCTCTGTGACCTTTCCTGAAGAGGGTCCTTTGCTCATGAGCCCTAGGTGATCTGTTTACCCAAGGTACCTGCCTGAGGGAGAGTAAAGCCTGGTTAAGACCTTTGGGGAACCTGGCTTTCATAAAGCTATAGAGAACATGCTTTTACAGTGTGGGCATAGGACTAATGAGATAGCCAGAGGAGAACATCAGATCAAACAGCTTCCAAGTATAGGACACACACTGGGGCAGATGAAGGAATCCAGAAGGAAATGCGTGCTCAGCCAAGGGAGAAGGTGGTATGTGGGGGAAGGACGACCAAATTCTGCCAGGCTGGGGAACTGTAAAGACCTACCTGGAATGATGGCTATTGACTGATAACACATAGAAGTGGGAATATAACATGGGAGAATTTCAAAATGAGAGAGGAGGCGAAAAAGAACAGTGTGTGAAGCAGAAGTGAGGGAGAAAGTGTGCAGAGAGGACATTTAATATATATACTGGGGGAAAAACCTGGCCAGGCTAACAGTGGGCCTTTCAGCCCCCGTACAGCTGCAGGTCCGTTCCTGATCAGGAGTATGAGGCCTTAATCCTTCCTTCCAAATAACTCCTGCCTCATCCCATTCCTCAAATTCCCAGCTATCATCCAGAAGTCTGGCAGAGATGGGTCAATCTGAGATGGGGAGCAGGATTTGAGGCCTGACAAGGGTGGACATAGGGATTTGGGAGGGGTTCAGGCCTGGTCTGACCTCAACCAGACTGAACCAGAGGTACCATCATACCAGGCCCTTCCCAAGCGGTAGCATTTCTTCCTGTGAAGGAAGGGCTCATGAAACAAATTCCACATGCTGGAAATTTTGAGGTTAGGCAGCTCGAGGGAGGCCCAGAGTAGACCTTCTGAAGCGGCTGGTTAGGCTCTGTTGTCACTCTGTTGTGCACAGTTCCAGGCTTAGGAAGTGCTTATCCATCCTAAGGGACCTCAGATATCATCTAGTCCACTTTGCAGATGTGTTTCAAGGGGGTGGACAACTTGCCCAAAGTTCCCATGGGGTTCAAGGCAGACCCAGGACTAGAAGTTTCAGATCTCTCATTTCCCAGTCAGTACTCTTGCCTTTATCACACCAATCAGGAAGATACCAGTTTATCCTGTCTGGTTTCTGCCCCATCACTGTTCCCTCTCGGAGCTTTTTGGTTTGATTTCTGTGAAATTAAGAAGAGTTGGGGGACATTAGCTGGGGGACAAAGCAAGGAGAGGTGGATCCTGGTGTGCAGGCTGAGGAACAAAGCAAGGAGAGGGATGTTGGTGTGCAGGCCAGGAGTCTGCAGCCCCATTGCCTTCCCATCCTCCTTCCACACGCCCTCTTCCTGGGGCATTCTTTTGAGTTTCCTTTCCTGCTATTAATAGTCCAGAGTCCAACCCGGGTCTGGAAATGGCTGGGAAGAGTAGGAAGCAGGCCCTCATTGAAGGCTGAGAGCAGCATTCTCCTCACCTCAGGGGAGAAGACTGAAGCAACCTTCTCTATCCAGTCCCATCCACTCCCATCCACTCCCCCCACTTGATATAAGCACATGGAGGAACTGGCACCTTGCTGGTGCAGCCTTTTGTACTAGGTTAACTGCTTGGAACATGTCTTCAAAGACCAGCTTAAATATCATTTCCTCATATCTGCTGATCTCTTGAGTGTTCCCTATCATTCATCAAAGATGTTTGCTCCTTTCTCTCTGTCACAATTTGTGCCATCATTCCCAAGACTTCAGTACCCACTTAGACAAACAAATACCCTGGTCTGTCAGTTTCTTAACCTTTTTTTCAATCTACTTCATTCAGCCACTTCCATTTCATGCCCTGAATTTTATCACCACTACAAACTGCACCACCACTGGAAAGAAAGCATTTCCTTCTTTGATCTACCTTCCAGCTCATTTGCTCAAATATACCCGTACCATAATGCTTGAGTTCAATACACCCAGTCTAATGACCCATCACTTCCTCGTATCACCCCCATATGTTTTTATTCCGTTTTCCATTCTATATTTCACTATCCAACATTATGATCCCTGCCTTATAAATCTCGAATCTCTTGGACCCTCTTCTGCCATCAGACTTGTTTAGCAAACCTCATTCTCAGATGAACCCTTACCCCCACTTTTTCCATGCCTAGGCCCAAGCAGCTGAACATTGCTAGAGTAAAGTCATATGATCTGGTTGACTAGATTCATTTTAAGTTCATGTCTCCTGCCTTAATGTGGCACCAAATACTGCTTGGTGATCATATTCTAGTATAATGTATAGAGGTTCTCAAAGATGGTCCTCTGCTTAGAAGCACCAATATTATCTGTGAATTGTTAGAAATACAAATTCTCAAGCTCCATCTCAGCCCTACCAAACCAGAAATTCTGGGATGAGCCCTGCAATCAGTGGTTGAACAAACCCTTCACGTGACTCTGATGCTCACTAAAGTTTACAAGCTACTTTTCTGGTAGGTTCACTTTCCCATTCTAAGAGTTCATACGTTTTTCGTACCTTATACATAATCCTTCCTCTTTTTTTGTTTTACCTACATCAGTGTTTCGGTTTTCTAATGCTGCAAGAATGCAATGCCAGAAATGAGTTGGCTTTTAACAATGGGGTTTTGTTAACTTATAATTTACAGTTCTTGGGACATGAAAATGTCCCAATTAAAGCATCAACAGGATGATATCGACTCTGAAGAAAGGCCACTGACATTGGGATACCTCTGTCACATGGCTGGTCCTTTTCCTCCATTGCTTTCAGCTTCTCATTCCGATGGCTTTCTCTCTGAGCATCTGTGGGTCCTTTCTTAGTGTCTCAAGGGCTATTCTCCCTCTGGGACCTTTTTTCTGGATGTTTCTCTTCCAATTCTCCAGGCTCTCACTGTCCTTTATCCTCTCATAAAGGACTCCAGTAAAAATGACTTTAAGACCCACCTTTAATTGGATGGGTCACCTCTTAGTGAAACAACCAATCAAAAAGTTGCTCCCACAGTAGGTCTGCACCTACAAGAATGAATTAAAAGAATATGGCCTCTTCCGGGGTACGTAACAGTTTTAAAGCAGCACAGTCAGCATAGCGGATTTCGTCTATACTTATTTGAGAAATTCGTCAAATGTAAATTCTTCTCACCACCAAAATTACACATGTACTGCATAGATGCTCCAGGGTCAGCACATATGTATCCCCCCAGCACTTTAAGATGATACAGTAAAGAGAGAACAAAACAAAATGAGCATTCTTATCAATTCTAGCATCTCCTACCTGTAAAAAGAAAAACTTTTTTTAAATTTTAATTAATAAAACCAACCAACATACAATAAGAACATTCTTTTTTGTCCCATCACATAGTTGTATATTCATCATCATGATCATGTCTTAGAACATTTGCATCAATTCAGAAAAAGAAATAACCAGAAAACAAAAAAAATTCATACATACCATATCCCTTACCCCTCCCTCTCATTGGTCACTAGCATTTCAATCTACTAAATTTATTTTAACATTTGTTCCCCTATTATTTATTTATTTTTAATCCATATGTTTTACTCATCTGTCCATAAGGTAGATAAAAGAAGCATCAGACACAAGGTTTTCACAATCACATGGTCTCATTGCAAAAGCTGTGTCATTATACAATCATCTTCAAGAAACATGGCCACTGGAACACAGCTGTACATTTTCAGGCAGTTTCCTCCAGCCTCTCTGGAAAAATAACTCTTGAATGTATCAGCTCCCGCCGCTATTGCTATATGTCTCTGCTTCCCTTCATAACTAATATTTAAAAAAATATTTTATAAAGCTCTACTTCCCTATCACTCATCAGCCCAAATCAGGCTTTCACCAGAATGACACTGTCAGTGCTAGCTGACAACTGCCATGTTGCCAGATTAGCAGCATTTAGCACAATCAGCCACTCCCTACTTAAAAATAATAATAATAGCAACAACAGCAGCCACTGTTGCCCCGTTGCATGTCTCTTAAAGGAGTTAACATTATCTCAACTTAGTGTTAGATTCTCTGTAAAATTTTAGTAATAATGCCTGTTTGCCTGTTTTTATCCCTGTTTTAGATTACTAAAGCTGCCAGAATGCAATATACCAGAAATGGAGCAGCTTTTATAAAGGAAATTTATTAAGTTGCATGTTTACAGTTCTAAATGTCCAAACTAAGGCATCCAGGGAAAGATACCTTGACTAGAGAAAGGCCAATGGGTCACCCGGGAAGGCACATGGCTGGCATCTGCTGGGGTCTTTGGCTTCTTACTTCAAACAGCTTCTGATGCCCGTGGTTTCCCTTCTAAGCATCTTTGAGCCTTCACCTGGCTCCTCCGAGACACAGCTCTGGGTTCTGGTGCGCTTGGCATCTCATGGGAAGGCACAGGGCAACGTTTGCTAGGCCCCATGACTAGGCATCTCTGTCAACTCGGAAGCAGCTCTTCTCCAAAAGTTTGGCATCTGAGGTTTCGCCAAAATGTTTCTCCTTTTAAAGGGCCTGTAAAAACTCACCCTAGTGTATGCTTGTAGTGGTGCAATTGGTGAATCAAAAAGCAAGTCCATGTTTGACTTTACTTGGTGCTCTAGTTTGCTAGCTGCCAGAATGCAACACACCAGAGACGAATTGGCTTTTAATGAAAGGGGATTTATTTCATTAGTTCTTCAGAGGAAAGGCAGCTAACTTTTATCTGAGGTTCTTTCTTATGTGGAAAGGCACAGGATGATCTCTGCTGGCCTTCTCTCCAGGCCTCTGGGTTCCAACAACTTTCCCTGGGGTGATTTCTTTCTGCATCTCCAAAGGTCTGGGCTGAGCTGCGAGTGCTGGGATGAGGTATGCTGAGCTGCTTGGGCTGTGCTATGTTGAGCTCTCTTATTTAAGCACCAGCCAATTAAATCAAACAACATGTATTACAGCAGGCACACCTCTTAGTTGACTGCAGATGTAATGAGCAACAGATGAGGTTCACATACCATTGGCTCATGTCCACAGCAACAGGACTAGATACCTTTACCTGGCCAACTTGATGACTGAATTTAACTACCACACTTGGTAATGCCATACTATTTTCCAGAGTGGTTTGGCCAATTTACACAACTTCATATTTTTGCTATCACTTGTTATTGTCTGACATGAATTTTATTTGCCAGTCTGATGGGAATAAAATTATTCTTTCTTATTCCACATTTCCATAATTACTAACACATTTTCAGATGTTCATGGGCTATTTGTGTTGTTTTTCTGTGAAATACCTGTTATATTCTGTTGACTATTTTTCTATTGTGCTGTTTTCTGTTATATAGGAGTTTAAAAAATACATATTTTAGATACTAATCTTTTGACAGTTACTTGTGTTATAATTATATTCTCCCCATTTGTTGCTTCCCTTTCATTTACTTTTTGGTTTCCTTTTTTTTTTTAACTTTTTATTTTTAATAATTTTAGATTTAGAGAAAGGTTGCGAAGGTGGGTTGGTACAGAGGGTTCTTATATACCTTTCCTCCAGCTTTTTCCACTAATGTTAATGCCTTATATAACCATGGTGTATTTCTCACAACTTAAGAAATTAACCTTGCTACAATACTATTAACTCAACTTATTCAGATTTCACTAGTTTTTCTACTAATAGTCTTTTTCGGTTCCAGGATGCAAGACTGTATTTAATCATCATGCCTCATTAGTCTCCTCCAATCTGTGACAGTTTTTCAGCTTTATTTTTCATGACTTTGAACAGTTTTGAAGAGGACTAGTCAGGTATTTTGTAGGATGCTTCAATTTGGATGTTTCTGGTGTTTTCTCATTATTAGACTGAGGTTGATGTCTTTGGGGGAAGAAGACAACAGACATGAAGTGCCCTTCTCATCACACGTTATCAGGAGACATGATATGACTTGTCACTGGTGATGTTAACCTTGGTCATTTGGTTAAGGTGGCGTCTGCCAGGTTTCTCCATTATCAGGTTATTATGTTTTCCTTTTTATACTCCATTTGCATGGATGAAGGGGACTTATGCTCTTCTTCCTGGCATGGGGAATATTTGTAATATTTTGGAATTCTTCTGTAAGAATGATTTGTTCCTTCTCCACATTTACATATTTATCCAATGAATTGTGTATATCTGTATGAACTCATGGATATTTATTTTATTCTTTGGATTTCAGTCCAATATTTTTTAATTTTTAATTTTTTGTTTTGCTACTCAAATTGTTCCAGCCTTGGCCCTTGGGAGCTCTTTCAGTTGGCTGCTGTGTCTTTTTGATATGCCCACATATTTTTTTTTAAGCACTTCCTTACTTTTTGGCATTACAAGATGTTCCAGGCTTATCTTGCCTTTTTTTTTCCCCATGCCAGCACTAGAATCAGCCAGAGCTCCAAAAAGTCCCAATTAATTATTGGAGACTCTTATTAAAACCAAGGTATGGGTGCTGGGTATACTCAATGATACTGGCATGTCCCTATTTCTCAGCGGACAGAGCTAAGAAATATATGTATGTATACTAATTAATGTATACTAATACAAATCTGTATTTCTGTATTAGTATAATGTATACTAATACAAATCTGTATTTCTGTATCTATCCATATATATTATATATATATATCCTTCTATATGTAATGTGTTATTTTCAAGTTTTTTTTTCCCTTTAGTTTTCAGCAGCTTGAGTATGATACATCTATGTGTGTAGTTTTTGTAGTAGTTGTTGTTGCTTGGTATTTATCCTGCTTGGTGTTCTCTGAGCTTCTTGGAATTGTAGTTTGGTGTCTGTCACCAACTTTGCAAAATTCTTGGCCATCATTTCTTCAGGTAATGCTTCTGTTGTTCATCTTCTAGGATTTCTTTTATGTTTATGTTAGACCATTTGCTATTGTCCCACAGTTCTTGGATGCTCTGGTTTTTTTGTTTTGTTTGTTTTCCTTTTTCATTTTTGCATTTCAGTTTAAGTAATTTCTATTTACCTATCTTCTGGATCATTGATTCTTTCCTTGGTTGCATCAAATCTACTAATGAGCCTGTTGAAGGCATTCTTCATCTCTATAATGGTGTTTTTCATTTCTAGCATTTCTATTTTATTCTTTTTTATAGTTTCCTTCTCTTGGTGAAAGTTGCCTAGCTTGCCCGTTGTCTACCTTTTTCCATTAGAATTTTTAGCATATTAATCAGTTATTTTTAACTTCCTGATAGTTTTAACATGTGTTGTATCAAACTCTTGTTTTGATATTGCTTTGTCTCTTCAGGCTTTTTTTTTTTTAATTGCCTTTGTATAGACCTTGTATATTTTTGTTGGAAGCCAGACATGTTGCATGTGATGATAGATATTTTGGTAAAAAATTTTTATGCTTGGAGATGAGCATGGTTTTTCTTCTGCTATGTCTTTTTTGTGTGTGCATATTTCTGTTACTCTAACTGGGAGTTGAGTTGGGTTTAAAATTTGGCTTTGGTATGGATACTTTCAGTGCACCAGAGGTTGCAGATTCATCTAGTAACACCTTTGTTTCTTCCTGCTTGGCTGTGGATCTTTCCTTTCACTGTTCCTCAGAGTCTGTCTTTTATAGCTCCCCAGGTTGTATTCCATCGTTATGTTCCTGCCCCTCCTTTAGGTGTAGTGCTGGGTTTAGTACACACTCCTGCTCCCCTGGCCCCCAGGGGGTGAAAGCTATAGGTTTTTGACCTTCTACAGTTTAATACTTTTTTGTTTCTTAGCAGAGATAGGGAAGATGAGTTCCTGCAGAGTTTTATTGGAGGTTGTCATTTCCTTCCTCCGGCTGCATTGGATTTCCACCAGTGTCCTCAGGCTATACATTTTGTTGACCTCCCCTCAGGTTAGGTGTTTTTATCCATAGCAGAGATAGGAGAGATGGTCTGAATGGAGTTGCAGCAGTGACTGTTGTTTTCTTTCTCCTGCCAAGGCTCCAGAGAGCGAGCTTTCTCAAGATTTTTCCCGATCTTATTTATGAGCATCTTGTGGGGTTTCTGGGGGGTGGGGGAAAGCCTGAACTATAAACCTTTTTATGTCTGCAGCTCCCAGGACGTCACATCTCTACTCTAGCCCATACTCACTCTATTGTAGACCATACTCAGTCTTTAGCACTTCATGAAAACTTTCTAGCTTAATCTTCATGCCTGTCCTGGATAAGCAAATAACTCAGGTCCAATTTCTCTCTGCATTTGCCTCTCTTGTTTTCAGGGTAGTTGTTTGCCCTGTGATGTCAGTTCCCTAATGAGTTCAAGAAAAGTCATTAGTTTTCAGTTTCTCTAGCTTTTTTTTTCTTGTAAGGGTAGGAGTGACAGTCTTTCCAGCTCTCTACATTTCTTAAATTGAACCTGGAAGTCCTATAGCCTCTCCCCCCCGCCCCCCACCATGGCTTCTTTTGATGAACAAAAGGTCTCAACTTTGATGAAGTAAAAATTATGAATGTTTTTGTTTTATGGTTTGCAATTTTCATGTTATGTTGAGGAAATTCATGCTGGTCTCTTAATGTCTTTTAAAAGATTTAGTATTGCTTTGTACATTTCAGTCTGGAATTGATTATTATGCATGGTGTGAAGTTGGGGTCCAAATTCACTTTTTCCATGAGAATAATTTATTGCAATGGTTTCATATTGTTCTATAGTAAAAGTTGTATTGTGTATAAAGTTTCCATCTATTTGGGTTTTTTGGGTTGTGTTCTTTTCTAGTGGTCATTATATATAGCCATGGTTCAATACCATGTAATCTTAATTACTAGGACGTTATAAAAATGTTTGATATTGGGAATGGGTATGGTAAAAATTATTCTGTAAACTGATGTTCTAATCTTTAACTTGCATTCCTGAATAAACTCATAGTACAATGATCATAAAATACTTTTTGGACTCAATTTGCTAAGAATTTGTTTGGGATTTTTGTCTGTGGAGTCTAATATTTATAAGTAAGATTAAACTAAGATTTTCCTTTCTTATACTAATCTTGTCAGGTTTGGAATTAAGATTATGTTTGCTTATTATGAGTTGGAGAATAGTCCCTCATTTTCTTTACAAGATTTTGCACACCCCAACAGGACTGATTGTAAAAACTTAGAAATGGATAGCACAATACTACCTAACTGTAATACAATTATGGTAAAACTGAATGAAGCTGAATGTGAGAATGATAGAGGGAGGAGGGCTGGGGGCACAAATGAAATCAGAACGAAAGATAGACGATAGAGACCGAGATGGTATAATCTAGGAATGCCTAGGGTGTATAATGATAGTGACTAAATGTACAAATTTAAAAAATGTTTTGCATAAGGAAGAGCAAAGGAATGTCATTACTGCAGGGTGTTGAAAATAGATGGTAATTGATATTTTAAAATTTTAACTTATGTGTGAGACTAAAGCAAAAAATGTTTATTTGGTACAAAATTTTTATTTTGACTAGTGCATTTCCTAATATAATTTATGTAGACAGCTTAATTGAACACCATAAGTACATGGAACCTTGAGTAGGGTATGAGATTTTGTTGGTTTGTCCAGAGTGATGCCCCGATAAATGCCAGAGTGATTTGAACAGTGAATAAAAAGTATTTGCAAAGGCTCCTTCTGGGAATGGTGAGAAAGGGGGAAAATTCAACTTTCCCAAGTTGAATTCTTTATATTCTCACAAGCAGTGTGGACAACCAAAGCTATAGGCTGAGCCCCCAATCTGAGGGTTTGTTCATATGAAACTTAAGCCCGCAAAGGATAGGTCAAGCCTGCTTAAAATTAGGCCTAGGAGTCACCCCCAAGAGAACCTCTTTTGTTGTTCAGATGTGACCTCTCTCTCCAGCCAACACAACAAGCAAATTCACCGCCTTCCCCCTGTCTACATGGGACATGACTCCCAAGGGTGTGGACCTTCCTGAGAACGTGGGACAGAAATCCTAGAATGAGCTGAGACTCAGCATCAAGGGATTGAGAAGACTCCTAGAATGAGCTGAAACTCAGCATCAGGGGATTGATAAAACCTCCTCGACCAAAGGGGGAAAGAGTGAAATGAGACAAAATAAAGTGTCAATAGCTGAGAGATTCCAAATAGAGTAGAGAGGTTATCCTGGAGGTTATTCTTA
>PVIY010018447.1:10179-47608 GCA_004026745.1 Myrmecophaga tridactyla | reverse complement strand
TGATGTCTTCAGGGTTCATCCATGTTGTAGCATATCAGAACTTCATTCCCTTAAATAGCTGAATGACGTACCATTGTTATGCATATAGCACATTTTATTCATCCTTTCTTCTGTTGATGGACATTACACATCTTTTGTCAACTGAATTATAAGCAATGGTTATTTTATTTCCCTCCCTTGGAAGAATCCTGTGCCATCTTTTATCTACATTAATTTCTTCCCAGTAGTCTATAATCATTCTTTAGTCACACATGTCAAAAATAAACAAAAAGCCTAAACTGGCTTGAACTTATGTTTATCCATATCCCATCATTCCTATTACTAGTTGAGCATTTATTATTTGCCAGCCACTAATCTAAGCTCTTTATATGCATTATCTCATGCAGCGCTCATGTAAAAAGAGGGGGTACTACTAGTCTCAAAGTAAAACACTCTGGGGCTTCAAAAAAAATTTTGAAGCCAATATAACTAGATACCAAAATGTGACAAAGAAAAAGAGAGAAAGAAAGCAAAAAAGAGGAGCAAAGAATAAAGTGTAGACCAATCTCATTATAAAGAAAATATTGACCAAAAAAATATAAACAGGAACAGTTTAAGAACCCATATTACCACTATAATTATATAATGAATACATGTAAAATACCCAACACAATTAGACAAGAGAAAGAACAAGAGGCATAAATATTAAAATATCAGACAGGTATAAGCAAGAATACTACTGTTTCCACACGATTCATTTGTATACCTGAGAGTCTAAGAGATTCCACTTCATTTTATAATTCGATGATCATATACTTTCCTTAAAGCCAATCTTTTTTCTGATCTAGATTTTCCTTAACTTAGTTATGATGTCCATCTTGAATATCTCTGAATATCTGTAGTAAAAATGCTTCTTAGTGAAAGTCAAATTCATAAGAGATTTTTGTTCTCTGATAGGTCTCCTTTTTTGAATTTGTTTTTCTCACTTGTGGTTTTCCCAGACGGTTCGCATGTGTGTAGCGCAATCTAGGTGTACCCAATGTTCAGAACTGAGAACAATTTTGTCAGAATACATGTGGAACCCTGTTGTAATATTTGAATTCCCAAAAAAACTTTACATTGAGGGTGACTTTATGATGTTATAGTAGGATATCTGGGGCTAAGCAGTGCAGGAAGGGAGCTATCAGATAAATAGTCAGCTGCATAGCAGGAAAATTCATCATTGTACTAAGATGGGGGCTGGCTGCCACCACGCCATTTTTCAAACTCTTTCTGTGATTGATGGGTATGTTAGATGAATTTGCATGTTAGTAAAATATAGTGTTGCCACATGTGCTTCTTTTTGTAGATAGAGCTGAAATACAGTTTTTCTAACTGCTAAAAGAAATTAAGAGGAAATCATATAATAACTTCAGTTGCTGTGATTTAGATGGTAATGTCAACTCTCTACTATATTAAATTGTAATGATTTTGAAGGCAATAGGCATCTCAGCTGGGACGCCTAAAGTAGGAATAAACAGAAGGAGTGTGGGCTGGTAAGGAAGCAAATAATCTTGCAGAGTATTTTCAACTCTCAAAAACTAAATTTGAAAGTAAGCTTTGCCATAACAGGAAGTATTAAAACTATTCCATATGTTCATTAACCATATCAACCTCTCTGAGCAAAGCTAAGATTTACTTCCTTGGAAGCTGTAATAGTTACAGAAAATTTAAAAATGCAATTTCTTTTTGGCCATCAACTCTTAGTGAACATTACAAACTAATCACAGACAAAATAGAAATAGGGGATCAGGAGAAACATTGAAAAGATCAGATATAAGTCTATTTTTCTAAGTTCCTCCATTTGCTGGTTTAGTGAACCATTTTTGTGGGCTTCATTAAAATGAAGACACTACTAATAATAATGAAGTGAAGGGATAAGTGGATAAAGCAAAGAATATAAACCTAGTATGCTATCTTTTGTGTAAGAGAATTAACAAAATAAAACACCATAAATGGATCTGCTTATTTTTGCAAAAAGAAACTCAGAAAGGATAAACCAAAAACTAATGAGAGTGTTTGCCGAACAGAGGTGGGTGGGGATGAGGTGCAAGGGTTGGGGACCACAAACTGACTTTTCTATGAGTATTTGGTTTTGTATCATTTTGGCTATTGGAACCATGCCATGCTTTATAGGAACAAATAATAAAGTTGAAAAATGAATAAGGATAGGGTGTATGGGTAGGTCAGTGGTAGAACGCTCGCCTTCCACGTGGGAGACCCAGGTTCAATTCCCGGACCATGCACCCCACCCCACCCCCAAAAATAAATAAAGATGACTTCTAAAATGCAGTTTAGAAGTCATAAACAAATGGGCTTAACTATATTTCAAATTAATAACTAAACTGAACTGAAGGGAAAGGTAAAAGGAACCAATCCAAGCAACATAGTATTCAACTATATACCCTCAGCCTAAAATGTTTGAAAAACTGCAAACAAATACTGAACTCTGGTTAGTGGAGTTTGTTTTTTTTTTTGCTTTGTTTTTCCACAGTGATGTGAGTTGGTAGTTCTAAAACCACATCTATACATTCTAGCGTTGAGCAAATAAGTAAATATATTGCGAATGGGTGAAGTGAAATGACATCTGTGGTGCTGGATTAAGATTAAAAGTAGAGTGGTAGATGAGTCATGTCCTCCACAAGGACACGTTCCAGTCCTAACCTCCGGTCCTGTGGGTGGGAACCCATTCATAAATAGGATCTTCAAAAACCCTTTTAGGATGAGGCCAGGAGCCCCTCTGTGCCACATCCTGGTTCGCGGCGGGAATGTGAGCTGTTGGGCCCGGGGCTCTTACCTGTGCTCCCTGCTGCAGACCTGCCCTGGCTGCATCACTGCACCAGGAGCGCTTCCTTAAGAACAGGGGCTGGGGAACAGACCAGGAAGCTGGCAGATTCGGAGAGGAGCCAGGAATTAAACCTCAGCTAATGAACCTTATTCGATCTGTTAAGAACCTTGATGCGAGTGCCACTGATGATAGCAAATGCAATTGCAATTTTATTACTTTAGTTTTTAATTTTGTTGTATTTTGTAATGTAACATATATACAAAGCAAAGAGAGAAAAAGGGAGTAGTTTTCAAGGTACTCTTCAACAAGTAGTTATAGGAAAGATCCCAGATGCACTTGTATTACTTTAATTATTTGGGTGAGGTACCATGGGCGAAAAAATGGAGATGTGGAAGAAGAGATGCAAGCAGAAGTTATTATTTCAGTCATAATTGGAATATAGATACTTTAGCTGGTCAGCCTTGCACTTAACAAAAATGTACAGCTGACAATAAAATAAGAGTTCCTATTTATCTGATTTATTTTAAATGTTGCACCTGTGGTTTCATTACAAAGAGATCAGATTAATCGTATATAACAGAGGCGGTAGCTATTCAGAATTGAAATGCATTTGATTGTTGGCTGTTACTAATAGTCCATGCTGTGGTAAAATTTGTTAGAAAGGTACAAGGCTGTCATGTCTACATTCATAGAGATTTTTCTCTCTCTCACTTCTCAGGGATGAGGTTGGGTGTTTTTTCCAAACTCCTGGCTAAAGGTTTCCTTTTGGGTTGCCTAACCTGGAATTTGCTTGGGGACAGAGAAGCAGTGTGGCAAGATGAAGCAGAGTCGAGCAGAACATAGCCACCTGGGTTGAAAGACTGAGCCTGCAGCATACAGCATGGTGCTCAAGACCTAGGAGGAATAGCTGTGGAGAGAAGCTCTGTTTCTCAGGGAAAGCATTTGTGCATACTAGGGTCACTAATACTGATCATGTAGAAACTAAAAGGATTAAAAGAGAATACTATGAATAATTGTACACCAACAAATTAAATAATATAGATGAAATGGAAAAATTACTAGAATTGCACAATTTACTTAAACTGAGTCGAGTAGAAACAAAAGATCTCAAAAGACCTATAACAAGAGATTGAACTGATAATCAAAAACCTCTCAACAAAGAAAAGTCCAGGACCAGATGGCTTCACAGATGAATTCTACCAAATATTCATCAGACTTTTTCAAACTCTTTCAAAAATTTAAAGAAGAGGGAACTCTACCTAATTCATTCTGTGAGGCCAGAATTACTCTGATGCCAAAACTAGGATAAAGACATCACAAGAAAAGAAAAATACTGACCAGTTTCCCTCATGAAAATAGATGTGAACAATCTTATCAACATATTAGCAAGTTGAATTCAATAATATATTAAAAAGATTATGCACCAAGGCCAAGTGGGATTTATGCCAGGAATGAAAGGGAGGTTCAACGTAAGAAAAGAAATCAATGTAACACAATACATTAGTAGAATGAAGGGAAAATGTCACAGTACCATCTCAATTGAGGGGTAAAAGGCATTTGACAAAAGCTAACACTTTTTCTTGATTAAAAAAAACACTTTGAAAATTAGGGAAAGAGAAGAACTTCTTCAACATGATAAAGGGAATATATAAAAAGCCCACAGCTATCATCATACTCAATGATTAAAGACTAAAACTTTCCTCCTAAGATCAGGAACAAGACAAGATGTCCACTTACACTACTGGTATTCAACATTGTACTGGGAATTCTAGCCAGAGCAATTAGGCAAGAAAAAGAAAAGACATTCAAGTTGGAAAGGAAGAAGTAAGACTATTTCTGTTTGCAGATGATGTTCTTTTATATAGAAAATGTATACACAAAGTTGAATTACTGGTAGATTAAATAATTGGATGTCAAAGTTAAGCTCTTAAAATAAAAAAGCACTATTATTAATAGGATGGGAAGAAAAACCTTCCAAAGTGAGGCATAAAACACAGAAAAATAAGGGAAAAGCTGAGAAATTTGAAAAACCCCCAATTTAAATTTCTCTAGTAAATTGAATTATAACTCAATGAAAGCCATACTGACATAAATAAATGAGTGAAGGAACAAATAGATAAGTAGAGAAGGGACAAAACTTCCTTACAGAAGAAGTTTAAATAATAATAAATGTAGATATTCTTCCCTACTCCAAGAGGTGGAGCTTAATTCCTCTCCCGTTGAGTGTGGACTGGAGTTAGTGATTTGCTTATAATAAATAGACAATAGAAAGGGAAATATAGTGACTTCACAGTGGAGAGATCTGGGAGATACCACCTTCCCCAAGTGATTGAGGCTAACATCATCAGTGATAATTTATGTTGACATCATGTGCCCCCAGAGAGGATGTACTGAGAAGGGCACTTTATCTCTGTGCTGTTCCTCCCCAAAATCTATAAGCCTAGTCTAATCATGAGAAAACATCAGACCAACCCAAATTGAGGGATATTCTACAAAAAGCTCAATAAGTACTCTTCAAAAGTGTCAAGGTAATGAAAAACAAGGAAGACCTGAAAATACATTGCAGATTGGAGGGAAACAAAGGAAATACGATCACCAAATACAGGGTTGTATCCTGGATGAGATCTTTGAACACAAAAGAAGGGTATTAGTGTGAAAATTGATGAAATCTGAATAAAGTCTGTATTATTACAGACTGTTAATTTTATTTATTACTTCTGTTAATAATACTGTACCAATGCTAATTTCTTAGCTTTGAAAAATGTACAATGGTTTTGTAAGATGTTAACATTAAGAGATGCTAGGTGAAGAATAACATTAAGAGAAGCTAGGTGAAGGAGCTCTCTATGCTATCTTTGCAGTTGTTTTTAATTCTAAAATCATTTTCAAAGTATAAAGTTAAAAATGCTTTTTAACAACAAATATTATTCGGAAAAACTTTTCTCCACTAAAAAACCTGACACATGAAAAGGTAATATGAGCTTTGTGATAGAATGGAAGAAAACTCACAGTATATATATATAATTAATCAGATATGTAAAGAGTGCCTGAAAAAACAATAAGAGAAAGGCAAACAACTCAGCACAAAACTGGATTAAGTAAATGAACTAGAAAAAAAAAAACTCAAAGGGAGAAATACCTATGGCCAATATCTCTCAGTGAATATTCTGAATATCAACAATATGCAGAAAAATGCAATGTAAAAGAAAAAATGACAACATCAGATTGGCAAAAAATTTAAAAGAAATGCTAATAACAGGGACTTGGCGACATAAGGACTCTCTTATACAGCTAGTGTAAATTGGCACAATAGTTTTAGAAGGCAATTTGGCAATGTCTATCAAGGTTTTAAGTTGGAATATTCTTTATTCAATAATTCTACAACTAGAGTTCAAATAGAGTCAAGAGGCTACTCTGGAGGTTGCTCTTACGCAGGCTTCAGGTAGACCTTGCTACCTATCATAACCGGCCAACTCCCAACCAGGACCATTTCAGCCAATCCTAAAGAACACCTAGGGCAATATATAGGATTCCACAAGGGTTCCAGGCACTAGAGCAACTTGCCAGAAACCTACAACCTCCAGATGGGTCCCTTGTCCAGATAAGTCCTGAAACCTAGCCCAGCCTCTCCAGAACATCAGATAGTTCCATCTCCCTACCGCATATTAGTGACAGACCCCTCCAATAGTAAAAGTTAGAATTGCCGTAGCCCAAACAACCCCAAAGAGAGGTACTGAAAGATCAAAGGTGATGGTGAAATTATACATAGAAGATAGGACTTAACAAATGAATATGAATGCTGAATCATTAAACTGATTTCTCTTTTAGTCTCCAGTATTTTAGAGCAGCTAGAAGTAAAAACCTAAAATGGTGAAATTGTAACCCATGTCAAAGTCTGAAATATGTTCTACAAATAATTGTGGTACTGTGCTTTGAAATTTATAGCTTTTTTTGTATATATGTTATTGTTCACAAAAAAAGAAGGAAAAAAAGTTGATTGTGATGATAAGAAAGCATTTAAGCCCTCTAGCCTCCTATATTCTGGAGCAGCTAGAAGGAAAAATATAAAAGGATTGTATGGTAGCCCATGACAAACTCTGGGATCTGTCCTGTAACCATTTTTTGAAGAATGCTTTGAAAACTATTGCTTTTTTATTTCTTTGCTTTGTATATGTGCTATACTATACAATTTAAAAAGTTAAAAAAAAAAGTTAGAATGGGCATAGCTCAAATGCCCCTACAGAGTGTGAGAAAGATCAGAGGTAGGACGGTGGAATTATACAGAAAAAGTTGATTTAATAAATGAGTGCTAAATCATTTTACTGATATTTCTTTTAGCCTCCAATACCTTTGAACAGCTAGAAATAAAAACTTAATATTGTGGAGTTGTAACTCATACCAAACTGTGAAATCTGTTCTACAACTATTTGTGGCGATGTACTTTGAAATGTATTGCTTTTAGGTATATATGTTATTTAAAGAGAAGGAGTATAACAAAGAAGATAGGATTTAACAAATGAGTATGACTGCTGAATCATTTCTGTCAGTCTCCAGTGTCTTGGAGGTGCTAGAAGGAAAATCTGAAATTGTTGAACTGTAACCCATACCAAACTGTGAAATCTGTTCCATAACTACTTGTTAAAATGTATGTTGAAATTTATTGCTTTTTTGTATATATTTCATAATTTAAAAAACGTTAAAAAATAATTCTACAACTAAGAATACATTCTAGAGAAATGTTTTCATTCTTGCACAGGGGTATTTGTAGAAGGATGCTAACTGAATTATTGTTCAGAAAATTGTAAACAATCTAAATGTCCATATAAAGGAGAATTTAAAGTAGATAAGTACATGAGTATGTGGAATACACTGCAATTCTTAAAAGCAAAGAAAGAATAGAATGGAATTGAATGAAATGGAATCGAATAGAAATAGATAGTTACAAGTATAGAGATAGAGATAGATGATATATATGGATAGATAGATATAGTTTTGCTGTCTCTCTTCCTTGAATATGATTATTGTTTCTGTAATTTAAGAAATACAAGCAAAAGGGCAGTTTCGAAGATGGGTAACACTGAATGATTTCCTTATTTTTCTGATTGACTTATTTGGCTCAGATTTATATATTTTGAGAACTGTAGTACAAGAAAACTAATCTTTATAAGTATCTGAACCTTGCCATCTCCAAGATGAGTAGTTTCTTCTTTTCTTTTATCAGTCTTAATAAAGAATATATCATCATTATTCTCATCTTACATGAAACCAAGAAACTCTATGTTCTGAGTGAACTAATGCTAGAAGAAAACTTATGTTTGCTTGTTCAGCGCTGCGTGCCTGCATGTGTGTTCATTGTTTTGTGTGTACATGTGTTTGGTGTTGCATGTATGCATATTCATTGTTTTATAGGTATTTGTGTATGTATTCATTGTTGTGTGTGTTGGTGTGGGTATGTATATATTTGGTTATGTGTTGTGTGTCTGTTTGTTTCAAAGGGTTGCTGTTACTCACCCATCCAAGAATGGTACAAATCTCCTGCAATCCTTTTCTTTCTTTTCACATATCTCCACCCATGACAGCTGCATTGGCATGTGAATATATTTGTTCTGGCCGAATGAATCTGTCTGAATGGCCACATTGCTGGTTTTTGAGCAGCTATGTGCCAAACTCAATCAGGGATAAAGGGGGAAGGGTGTTTCCACACCATATCTATAGCCACTATCCTGGCCAGTCTCAGTTTAAAATATTTTGTTTTACCTACAAATCACTTAGAGATTCAAATAATAGGGCCATTAAAACCATATTGCAGAATGCTATTCAGCAAAAAAAAAAAAAAATGGATTCAACCATTGATATTTGCTAGCATATGGGTAAACTTCAAAAGCACTATGTTAAGTAAAGAAGTCAAATTTCAAAGACTGTTTATGCTATAATTCCATTTATATGAAATGATCAGAAAAGACAAATCTGTAGAGACAGAAACTAGGTTAGTGGTTTCCTGAGGATGGATGGAAATGGAATTGATTATAAACCAACAGGAGGGATCTTTGGGGTGATGGAAATGGAATTTCTAGGACTGAATTGTGGTGATGTTTTCAACAGCTCTGTAAGTTTACTAAATATCACATACATTTAAATAGGTGAAGGTGAATTATATCTTAATAAAAATATTGGTACAATATTTCAAAGACAGAACTGTGAGACCAGGTTAAATTTACACCACTGGGATGTTCAGTGCCACACTGAAGCCAGCAGAAAACCAAGGGTCCAGGGTTCAATATAGCATGTAGAAAAGATAAGGAAGTCTGATTGTTTCAGTTTGCTAAAACTGCTGGAATGCAGTATACCAGAAATGGATTGGCTTTTACAAAGGGGATTTATTAAGTTAGAAGGTACAATTCTAGGGCTGTGAAGATGTCCAAATTAAGGCACCAATAAGAGGATATCTTCTCAGAGGAAAGGGGCTACTGGCATACAGGGTTCCTCTGTCACATGAGAAGGCATATGGTGACGTCTGTTGATCCTTTGATCCAAAGTCTCTGTAGGCATTTTCTTTCTTTTTTTAGCTTCTCTCAGCTCTTATGGGTCCTTCTGGCTTCTCTTGGAGCATTTTCATTCTCTTTTAGCTTCTCTCAGCTCTGAGCTGTCTCCAAAATGTGTCTTCCTTAAAGGACTCCAGCAAATGGGTAAGACCCACCTTGAACGGGTGGGGTCACATCTCCAAGGAAACAACCTAATCAAAAGGTCCCACCCAACAATAGTCTGCCCCCACAAGATTGGATTAAAAGAACGTGACTTTTCTGGAGTGCATGACAGTTTTAAAGCGGTGTACTGATGGGAAAGGACTTCATTGAGCTAGTTATATTAAAACTGCGGTATAAAGGATTTTAAATTGCTTTACTTCATCTCTTCTTAACTATTTGCAAGGTGATAATCATACACATGTGTGACCTGCAAACTGGTGTATATGAACTGTATGGTTTTAGAAGATAAGGAGGGTACAGAACACCAGTAGAAATTAAAGTTGAGGAATAAGTGAGTAGAAGTGTAAAGTCTTGGAACAAAATGTTGATACATGCCTGTGGATGACTTACTCTGTTAAGAAAAGCAGGGGATCAACATTTGAAGAAATGATAGGATACTTTTCGAGATTAGATCTGAATTATGGCCTTATAAGAATTGTTAGATCCTTTTTAATAACCTCTTAGTGGCTAGCCCCAGGGGAAAAAATGGTGGAATACTAATTAAGCAACTTGTATTTTGATCAAATTCTCGCAATAATTTCAGGATTTACAGTAATATTTCACTGTGGGATCCATGTCCCCATTCCTGCCTATTTACTAAGAAAATATCTCAGGAAAGATTAAAGTGTTGATGATATTACAACCTAATGGCAGGCAAATGTAATATTAACTTCATCAGAGAAAAGAACCCAGACAATAAAGGAAAGGGTAAATTTAGTAAGGTAGAAATGGATAGGTGAAGTCCCAAATTGCTGAAAAAAAAAGTATAATCAAGTGAAAGCCCAGAGAATGTGATTCAGGAGTGGTCTAGTTTGCTAGCTACCAGAATGCAATATACCAGAAACAGTTCAGCTTTTAAAAAGTGGAATTTATTTTAAATTGCTAGTTTACAATTCTAAGGCAAGTAATGTTCCAATTAAAGCAAGTCTATAAAAATGCCCAAATTAAGGCACCAACAAGAGGTTAATTTCATTCAAGAAAGGCCAATAAAGTTCAGGGTTCCTCTCTCAACGAGAAAGGCACATGGCGAACATGGCAACATCTATAAGCTTCCACTCCAGGCCTCTTGCTTCATGAAGCTCCCCTGGGGGCATTTTCCTTATTCATTTCCAAAGATCACTGGCTGGTGGACTTAGTTTTCTCATCATTCTCTCTCGTGGCTCTCAAAAAGAGACTCTCTCCAAAGCGCTTCTTCTTTTAAAGGATTCCAGTAAAATAATAAAGGCCCACATGGAATGGGTAGAATCACATCTCCCTCTATTCAAAAGTTAATATCCACAATTGGCTGAGTCACATCTACATGGAGATAATCTAATCAAATTTCCAGCACACACAGTGCTGAATAGGGTCTAAAAGAAATGGTCACTCCTACGAAATTGGATTAGGATTAAGGCATGGCTTCTCTAGGATACTTAATTCCTTTCAATCCAGCACAAGGGGAAGACAAAAATATCAAAAAGTGGTACGATTCAGAAGAAATTCCACCTAGAGACAAACAATCCATTCTTCATATCACCCTTCATAAGAGAATTAGTATTTGTTAAGCATCTCATATTTACTAAGAAAGGCTGCCTGTGACAGCCTGTGAAATATGCTTTAATTACCCCACATCACAAAAAAGAAAACTGAGGCTCAGAGAGCAGCATCCTTAAGATCACACTGCCAAGCACTGAGTGATGACTCCAGAATTTGACTCCTATTCTGTCTCATTCAAAAATTAGTGTCTGGGCAGGCCACGGTGGCTCAGCAAGCAAGAATGCTTGCCTGCCATGCCAGAGGACCCGGGTTCGATTCCCGGTGCCTGCCCATGTAAAAAAAAAAAATTGGTGTCCAAGTCACTCTCACCTACTTTTTCCAGGAAAGAAGGGATCTATTTGGGATTACTTAAAATGCATATTTAATGGCTCAAATAATGTTGTAGGGTTAAGTCTTCCTACCACTATTTATAAAAATATTCTTTTATAAGCTTAACATTTACTTACTTATTTAAGCTTATTTATTTACTTAAGCTTTATTTAAGCTTATTCTATTATAAGCTTAACATGTATTTATTTATTTAGCTCCTAGGAGAATAGCTGGCACATCACTGGCCATAAACACAAGGAGGCCAAATGGCAGGAAGTAGTCTCAACTGGTGAGCATTTCCAAAATTCAATAGATCCCATGCTATCCTGAAATTTTAAGAATTAAAATGTTCTTTCAGGTTTGTATCACAAGAAAAAGGAAAAAACATTGAATACCTATGAACTCAGTGATGTTATATGCTTTAAGAAAGCTTTAGGACCTGCCCATGGATGGACTCTTGCCACTCCACTGTGGTAGGCGATGGCCAAGGAAGTCATCATTATTCCAGCCTGTGGAATGTTCACACCACCTGACTCCACACCACATCATCTGCTCTTTGCAGTCCCATTCGGACTCCCTATCATCATCCCACCATAACCCACTTGCCTCAAGTTCAAATCACTTGGGGCTTTTAACCTCAGAAGGCTCGAGTTTGGTATTCTTTCCCCTTCCTGACTTCACTCTTGATAACATGGTCTCTATCCCTCCTAGTAGTTATATCATCCAATGCTCCAGAAATTTAATAAAAAATATTAAACTATTTTCTCTGGGTGATAGGATACCTGAAATTCATTTAGTTTGGCACTTAGAGATCTCAGACATAAATATTTGTTAGAGATCAATGTTCACACTGTTTTACATTGAATTTAGAAGAATTAAAAATAGCCTCTCTGGTCCCTGGTTACATTTCAATCCTATGGTATAGGTATGTGCAATCCACAGTAAAAGTCACATGGTGAAATAGATGGCTTGCTTACCAAATCTCTTTCTCTGATCCACCCTTCTCCAGAGGTGGGAGGCAGAACTGAGGAAACCTTCTGGTCCTCAGTTTTCTTAAGTGTCTTCTGGCCGTGTACATCACTGTTCCCACGAGCTATGTGGTTTCTGGTCTGCATGGGGAGTGGATACTAAGGAAGGGGTCATTTCGAATATTATTTCATTAAATGGGAGTCCATTAAAGAACGTAAATTTCATTGCAGGACCTCATGATATAACATAAGAATATGGATTTAGAAGTAGAAAATTGGGATTCATACTTAGCGTTCCCATTTATCAGGTATGTGCTCTTCTCAAAGCAAACTTCCCCTCACTAAGATAGATTTTTTGGTCTCTGGAGCAGGAGTGAGTGTGACAATATTTCCTATACAGAGTTGAGAATTAAATGACATATTAGAAAATATCTAACCCATAGAAAATTATATTTAAAACATTTTTTAAAGTTACCAATAGAAGGTTAATGGCTGAATACAACAATACATCTTTGAAGATTTGTCATTGTTTGCTTGAGGAATTTTTAGTCTACACTGGTAAGTGAATTTTTACAGAAATCCCACAGAAGAAATCTTGGTTTGTGATTCTTGGTTTTCCTTTTCTTACAGGTGCCAGACTTGAGTCATGCAAGCATCCTTACGGTCCTTCTCTGTGAAGCATGTTTATTTCTTACCCTTACACTAAGAGTTGAAGCCTTTTAATATCTCAGCTTAAGTATGTTAGGAGTTAACAAGGGGTAGCAATGTGGAGGCATCGCCAACACTTATATGCTGACATGCAAAAGAAGCTAGTCATCTACAAAGAAAATGAACTAGATCAGCCCCAGAAGAAAATTATCTATAGAATGAGGAAGAACCAAGAGCATACACCAAAAATTCTACACCAGATGGTCATCCATATGGCAAGAAGATAAAATGGAATTTAAATTCTATTAGGGGTGTTAAACATATATGCTTTGCTTTTTTGTCTTGTTTTTGTGCTTTCTTAACTAAATCCTTGATATTTTTGAATATGGATACATACCAGTAGTTATAGCCTACCTAATTAGCCATTTGAAATCAATACTGGAATATCCTGTAGCGTGTGAATATATTCAGAGACCTATGGGGAAGAAAATTAGGTGAGAATCAGGCAAATGTAATTGAATGAGGATCAAAAGTCTGAGTTACATAACTCTGAAGAACAAAGACATTCCAAAGGCATTTGGCCACGGGATTTCCTTATCTCTGTCCATCTCTGCCCATGGGCTATTCAAAGAAGACCTAAGTGATCATCTTTATTTCAGGAGGGGAAGGACCAAAGACTTAAAGCCCTTGTTCCAATCCATACATGTGAGGACTCTGCAGTCAGTACTGCCTTATAGTACCAGAACATACAACTGGAGTCCCAAACTTGCCCCAGTGAATAATTATGGGACTCTGCAATGGGTAGGACCAAACTAGATTTGAAAAGACAAACTTCACAAGATTGTGGAACTCCTATGAAAAGAATTCTATGCTTTGAGAAACAATAAAAGTAGGGAAAAAATAGTAGAAGAGTCTCCATTATCATTCCAATAAATCATATCCCAATAAATTGATCTGTGCCCCACAGCCTAACTGCCCAGAAATCTCCTTCTTATTCATCTTATGCAGATTGAAAGAAAACTGAAAATCCCTGGCTCTGCCCTGACCTTGGCCATTCCTTATAGAAGACCTGAGGAACAAGTGACCAGATGTGCTGGGAACTCTATTATCAGTGTTCCCTAACCAAGGAATTACTTCAGGATAACCCAGCCCATGAAAGGAAGAGGGAGAAAGGAAAGGGAAAGGGGGCAGAAGGAAAAGAACTCACAAATAGAGAAGCTGTGGCTCTAAGGGCACAGTCCTGGTTCCTGACTCCATTTAATATATTATCATGTATAAATATATTTCTATATAAGATATAGCAACATATAGTTACATAACATGTCATTATATAAATAGATAATTATATATTAATGTGCATAATTAATATATAGTTAAATATATATAATATGCTAAATAACTATAGCAATTTTGAACACAAACAGAATGTATGTATAGAATTTTTTTTTTAACATGGGCAGGCACCGGGAATCGAACCCGGGTCCTCTGGCATGGCAGGCAAGCGTTCTTGCTGCTGAGCCACCATGGCCCACCCTGTATAGAATTTTTAACTGAAAACATACATAATGTAAAAAATAATAATTTATCTTTAAAGACAGAAAAATAGCTGAGAAGATGTTTGCAAACAATTGGAAATGAGGGCAGGATGGGAGAAAGTGTGAGTTTCTAATTTCCCATTTTCACTGGAAGACAATGAAAACTGCTTTGATAACCAAATTCTGATCTAGCAGTGTCACAATGGAATATCCCTGCCAGTTTGAGTGCGAAAGGGTTCAGCTTTTCTGGGAGGTACATTGGCATAATTTGTCAAGAACCTGTAATATCTTATAGCCTTTGACCCTGAAATTCTAATTTTATGAGTTGAACCTAAGTAAATAAACAGATGTACATGGAGTGACATGTATTCAATGGTATTTACAGCACATTTACATATATTTGCAAGAGGCTATCTAATTCCTGTGCCATCAGGATGGTGGCAATGCAAGTTCCATTCAAACGGGGATACTGTGAGAGTGAAAGGCAGGGCCATTGATAATTACACCAGAACAATTGGGACAATGTCTGACAAACCAACATGTACTATAAGTGCCATTAGTATGTAAGACTTTTATACTCATGGGGATAAAAAGAGCTACTTTGAAATCTACTAAATTCTAAGAAAAGGAAAGGAACGAAAAGAGTCTAAGAGCTGTGGAGCCCTTCTGGCTTAACCAAGCTGAGACATTGCCTAGTAAAAAGGTTACAACAACTTGGGAGGCAGCTTGCCTCGGTTCCCCAGCTTCTAGTTCCTTGCTTCCTTTCATAACTCACCTTCCAGAAACCTGCTGCTTGACAATATAACCCCTTAATAATTCTCTGCTACAGATCTAAGATCTCTTCTTCCAGAGTTTTCTTAACCATCAGCTCACTGGAACAATTTAACAATATTTTAACCACGTAGTGAAACTAATGTCCAAAAAAAGAAGTTACCACCACTAGGGAAACCCCTAATACTGTGTCAAACATTAGGGACACCCAAATCAATAGGCCAAGCCTTTGATCTTGACGATTACTCTTGTGAAGCTTGTGTATATAGCGGAGAAGTTTAGCCTACCTATGGGTATGCCTAAGAGTTACTTCTGGCGGCTCTTTAGTTGCTCGTATGTGAGCTCTCTCTCTCTCTAAGCCCAACTCTGCAAGTGAAATAATTGCCCTCCTTCCTATGTGGGACACGACATCCATGGATGAAAGTCTCACTGGTGGTGTGGAAGATGACTTCCAGGGATGAGCCTGGTCCTGGCACAGTAGGATCAACAATGGCATCCTTACTAAAAGGGGGAAAAGAAGTGTAACAAATAAGGTATCAGTGGCTGAGAGAGTTCAAATAGAGTTGAGAGGCCACTCTGGAGGTCACTTTTATGCAAGCTTCAGTTAAACATTGCTACCTATCATAGTTTGCCAAACCCCAACCAAAACCATTCCAGCCAATCCTAGAGAACACGTAGGTTGTTATATAAGATTTTACAAAGGTTCTGTGCACTAGGATAACTTTCCAGGAACCTACAACATCCAGATGGGTCCCTGGACCAGAGAAGTCCTTAAATTCATAGGGGCCAGCCTCTCCAGAACATCAACTAGTTATATCCCCCATCTCATGTTATCGACAGCCCCTTTCAACATGAAAAAGTTAGAGTGGGCATAGCTTAAATATCCCTAAAGAGTGGAAGAAAGATCAAAGGTGACAGTGGAATTATACAAAGAAGGTAGGGTTTAACAAATGAAGATGACTGCTGAATCATTATATTGATATTTCTTTTAGTCTCCAGTATATTAGAGAAGCTAGAAGTAAAAACCTAAAATTGTGGAATGGTAACCCATCCCAAACTCTGAAATGTGTTCTATAACTAATTATTGTGATGTGCCTTGAAATTTATTGCTTTTGAATATATATATGTTATTTTTTTCACAGAAAAGAAAAAAAAGTCGATTGTAATGATAAATTTATGGAAAATAAAATAAAAAACAAAAACAAACAAAACAACAACAACAACAAAAACAGAAGTTATCCAATAATGGGAGGTTACACACACATACCAGTCATTGTACCAGAAATGACCACACAGGGAGAGAACGCCTGAGAGCATTTTGTGGAAGCTCAGTGGGTTAGTTCACCTGGAACCTCACTTGAAGGAAGATCATCAGAGAGGCTCTCAGAGAGAGAGGGATATTGACACAGAGTCTTGGAGGAAGTCATCATGAGCTAGGGCTCCAGAAAATCTCAGTGTTGCTGGATGTGGAATATAAGTTGAGAGTCAATAGAAAAGATTCCAGGAAGAGCAAGTTGGGAAGGGTGTATGGGTCCTTCAAGTCCTCCGTCTCCCACAGGAACTGTTAGGTTTCAAACTTGGTACTTAACAAAGTCCCCATTATTTCTGTCAGGGTACTGGGCAAAGGACCACCTGTGATTCGCTAGATCTCCATGTTCACAGTCTCCTTGTGCATGGATGGCAATGTGAGACACACGAGTATGCCAAAATGGCTCTTGCTTTCACTCTGTTGTGCACAGGATATGAATATCTCTGTTAGTGCTAGGAGACTCTGGGAATGGCTGCTCCTGCTGCTGCTATCCAAAGAGAAGTGGAACTAGCACGTCAACACCTGGGAGCACTTTGGAACTAGCACAGCATAAGCACACAGATGCAGTGGGGTGAACTATAGGCACACTATCAGCAGTAATGGGTTGTTCTAAGAGGATCAGCACTCAGAAAATAATCTCATTATGTTTTGTGTCATTAGACGAAGGAACTCGTCTAACAATGAGAACATTCTTAAAGGGTAAACTGTAGCTAATATACAGATTTAAGTCTGACATTCCTTCTCTCCCTTGAATCCACTTATCACCAAAGCATTGAAAGAGCAGAACTCATGGGTTTAACATAAAGCAGTTTTACTTTATTTCTCACTGTCTCTTTTACATTTTCTCAGTGGGAAGACTTCTTTCTTTGACCCTGGATAAAAACTTAGTAAAAAGTTTTTTTTGATTACTTTTAGGTAACAAAGGATCTTATGGTCACTTTAAAATAAAGCATGGTCTTGATTCAGAAATTAAAATACTAGTCTCATAAAATAATCTAGACTATAAACTTGATTTGTGATGCTAACTCATGTCTACTTTACTAATTAGAGCTTTCTTTTTCCTTCCCTCCTATCCCTCCCTCAACCTACTAACCTGGTTTCTGAATCTATTTGGGTTTGAAACAGGAGATAAAGAAGATGTAAAGAGAGGACGGTTCTTACTTTATGGACATTGCCATATAATGGTTTTGCACTCTCTGGGCCTCTAGAGACTTTCATGCATTCTTTGAAGCTCCCCATTTGTAGCTCCTTTGACAGGGTTGAATGTGTTGCCATTCCAGCTGATCACTTACTCCTTCCTTAGGAATATGATAGTCCACCCTCAGCTTCTGTCTGATGAGGTCCCATCACCCCTGCAGGTGGCAGTATTGGATAGGACCTATTTTAACTCCATTCCACTGTTCCCTGGTTTATGACCCACATCAGATTCTTGGGAAAGCATTGCATTTCCTTTGCCCTAACAAACTCTGGATGAGCAGCCTCATTACAAAGCAGCCACTTCTTTAATTTGCCCAACAGCAGCTAATCAGCCTGTGTTCATCCTTTGAATTTCTCAGCCAGAGATCACTTTGTCCCTCTAACTGTAGATGACACATATCATTCTGAGATAAATTCTACTGAAATCCTTTCTCTCGACTTGATATGACGAGAGATGCACCTCCCATCTCACAGCCTAGCAACAGTGCTCTACAAATAAGTCCTATCTAAAAGAAGACAATCTCCAATGCCAACAACCCAACTCTTTTATATTCTCAATGTCAACAAGTTACAGTCTTGTAACTGTGCTTTATTTTCTTGTTTTGAAAATATTTATTTTGGTTTAACGTTTAACTTTGGTTCCTTGCTACGTAGAGTTGGGTCTAAGGACTGGCAGCACTGGCCTTACCCAGGAGCTTGTTAGAAACACAGAATCTCAGGCCCCACTTCACACTTACTGAATCAAAATTTGCATTTTAACAAGATCACTGAGTGATTCTTATGCATGTTCAATTTTAAGAAGTGCTGCTTTAGAAACTCTTTGACACTGCTTCTCGGTGTCTCAGTCAAAACTTCCCATTTAATTTCCTGTTATCCATTTATAGCTCAGTGCCCTACTGTAGATTTATGGGTTCTATTTTCAGAAAGAAGGCATGCTAGTGTCTACCATTTGCAAGTCCAGATCTCAAACCAACTAAAGAATTAATGTAGATGTCCTTCTATTGAATTGAAATGTTTCTCTATTACCTCACAGACACCATATTGTAAAAAAAAATTCAGTATTTTTCCCCATACCTGACACCTCTTCCAGACCCCTACCTACAGGCCTACCCATATTTCAAGATCCAGTACAGGCCACCTCTTCTAAGACTTCTTTCTTGACCATTGTAGACCACACTGATTACTCTCCCTCTAGTCTCAAACTCGTGAACAGTGTTATCCTTTAGCACTTACTGTATCCTGCTGTTTTCTTCATTTAATTTTATATTGCCTTAATCTGATATTTAATTTCTCATTCAGCCAACAATATTTATTGAGCGCTTTCTCTAATAAATGCCAATAAATGCTCTAGGAGCTAGAGATACAGCAAGCAACAGATTAGATTAATTTTCTGCCGTCAGAAAACTTACATTCTCAGGTGAGAAAACAAGACCAAAATAGTTACACAGATAAATAAATAATCATATATCATAACAATAACTGAGAAATGATATTGCAAGTGCTAATCTCTCCCTATAACTGTGGTTCATATATCCAACGGTCTGTTCCACGTTCCACTTGGATGTCTAATATGGATCTCGAAGTTAACATATCCTAAACTGAATTCTTGATATTTTCACTGTAACACCCTCTTTCCCTAGTGTTCTCCATCTCAATAAATGGCAGTCTTCTTATATCCTCTCTTTCTCTCACACTGTACTTCCAGACCATCAGCAAGTCCTGCTAACTCTACTTTCTAAACATATCCAAAATATTGCCACTTCTCTCCACCTCCTCAGCTCTGTCCAGGTCACCAACATCTCTCATTTGGACTTCTCTGGTACCACCACCCCCACCCCCACCCCCACCCACATAAGTCTCCTACTCCTTCTTCTACCCCTCTATGTCAGTGAAGAACACTTCACTCAGCTTTCCTTTCACAAAATAAATCAGAACATTCCCCAGCTCAAACTCTCCAGGTCTTCTATTGTATTCACAAGTAAACCCTGGGCCTACGAGGCCCTAGAAATTCTACACCTCTTCTTATTCCTCTAACCTCCTACCACTCTTCCACTTTCTAATCCCACCTCAGCCACTTTGGCCTGCCTGATGCTCTTTGAACATATACATCAGAACTCCCCTACCCCAGGGCCTTTACAACTTCTTGGACCACTCTTCCCCATGTATCCAGAAGGCTTGCTTCCTTTAGACCTCTCTCTATTCAAATACTACCTCTTAGTAGAGGTCTTTCCTAATTACTCTATTGAAAATAACCTACGTGTCACTCTCTTACTTTCTTCTTCTTCATAACACATCCAAAATCATGTGCACACACATACACATATTTATTTGTCTGTTTATTATCTGTCTCCTCCCCTAATTTGTAATTTCTCTAATACAGAATTTCTAGGAAAAAAAAATTTAACTGCTGTTTGTCCAGGACCTAGAACAGTGCCTGAAGAAAGCAGATATTCAATAAATATTTGTTGAGTATGTGAAGAATAGCTAAAATACTACTTAAGTTTGTAAATTGTGTTCTTTGTTTAATAACAGCCAAAACTGTGCCTGCAATAATTTCACTGTCACTAACTTATATTTTAAAATGCTTCTTTAAATAAAATTACAGCTGGGAATTGAACTTCACCGTGGGCATCACAGCAGGAGAGTGTCATGCACATGAATATCATCTATCATATGTGTGGCATGAGAAGAAAAGTTTGAGAGCAGTTGCTCTAAAGCACAATTTCTATCCTTACTGTGTAGATATTTTTATCTAGGTGACCAAGCAAGGAGCTTGGCCTCGATTTGTCCACTGACATTCTTTGAGAGAGAGTTAGGAACATGTTGCCTCCCGTATTCATTGAGGAATGCACACTGCTAGCACTTTACCTGCAGCAGAATAAAGATAGAAATCTGGATGGGGGCTTTGGATCAGAAGGTATTTCCCAACTGCTAATGTTGATGTCCTTTCTATCTGGCACTAGCTGTCAACACTGATTGCACTTTAGACTCACATGGGAGCTTTAAAGAAATAACAGTGTTCAGAATCCACTTATATGAAATAACTAGAATATGCAAATTCAAAGAACCAGGAAGTAGATTGCAGGTTACCAGGTGAGAGGTAGGGCTAGAGAGAGTGAATGGGGAATTAATGCATAGGTTTTAAGGTTTGTTTGGGGTGATGGGAAAGTTCTGGTAATGGATGGTGGTGGTGGTAGCACAACATTATGCATGTAATTAATGCTCCTGAATTGTATGCTTATGAGTGGTTGAGATGGGTAAATTTATGTCCTATATAGGACAATTTTAACAATGCAAAAAGAAGGAGAGACTAAACAGACAGCAAAAATTAAATGCAATGCATTCTCTTGGACTGAATCTAATGTTGGAGGAGAAAATGACCAAAAGGACATTATCGAGACAAATGAAAAACTTGGAATATGGATATGCTTTATCTCAATGTTAAACTTCTTCAACTTAATAGCTGTTCTTAAGGTGGTTACATAAATAAGTGTCCTTGATCTGAGGAAATGTATGTGTCAATGTTGGGTGTGAGAAGAGCATGATGTATGAAACCTACTCTAAAATTATCAGAAAATAGACAGATGATAGATATACATAGGTAGGTCAGAAAGTAGGTAGATGGATAGATAACCAATGTTGCAAAATGCTAATAGTTGGTCAACCTGGATATCTGTCTGGGAAGTACATTGGAGTTCTATGTATTGTTTCTGCATTATGTTTGCAATTTTTCTGTAAGTTTGAAATGATTTCAAAATAAAAAGTTAAAAACAAAGTAAGTGTCCAGCCACATCCCTAGAGATTCTGAGTTAATTGATGGGTAAGCCTACATATTAGTATTGCATAAAAGCTCCCCAGGTGATTTCAATTTGCAGCCAGATGGCAAGCACTGGTCTATAATCCTTGGGGTGCTAGCACCAGGGAAACACTGAGGGAGTATGCACTCCTTGGAGCACACATTCTGGGCGGGGTCTGATTCAAGGCCCTCAGTGATGAGACAATAGATCTGGAGCATATCTCGTCCCTTTGGAGGACTTTGCAGTTGCGTGATCATGTCCCAGTTCAAGCACTGTGAACACTCTGGGGTTGGCAGCTCTAGAGATGTAGAAAATTTGGAGAGGTTCAAGGAAAGAATGGATGAAAATATTTGAGGAATTGGGAATATAAAACATATAAGGCAAAAGTCAAAAGTTAGATTTATTTAACCTGGAAAAGCAGATTTAGTAATTTTCTGACTTTGTATACATAAGTCCCATATTGAGAAAAATCTAGTATACAAAAATCAAAATGTATGAACTGTGCCTACAGGAGAGAGTAATTATTTAAACCTACACTATAAGCACAAACACACACAGAGTAATTACAGGCAGAAATTTATGTAGCCCTTTCCCATGGGTTGGGCCCTGTTTTAAGCACTGTGTAGAATGGACATAAATTTGTTCATTTTTCCCCTATAAAAACCTATGAAATGGATACTAGTATTATTTTTACTTTAGAGTGAGCTACCTGAGGCACACAAAGGTTTAGTAACTTACATTTGTTACTAAATGTTACTGTATGGATCTAGAATTTAAACCCCAGCCAACTGGCTCCAGAAACCATGCTTTTGACCATTACTTTGTAAATATGCATATGGATGTATGCATGCATGTATATGTGTATGCATAAATGTTATATACAATACAGGTGCATGTGTGTGTATCTAATAGATACATAGATATGTACTGCTGTAAGTAGACACACATATATATATGTGTGTGTATAGGTGATGTTTTGGAGAACATATATACACATTTTGCTTGACAAAAAGACACATAATAATTTATAGTATTGGAGCTCACAAGTAAGCAGGAATTTAAAAGTGAAAAACTCCTTATCATGTGACAACCCATTACAAATGCTGCGTAGTGAAAGTTTTTGAGAAGATTAATGGGAAGGCATAAGAAGTTCAATGGAAAGCCTTGTACATTTTTTTCTGGTTATTTTAACATGTGATAAATAAATACAATGAAAAATGTGTTCTTGTGGGATTTTCCAGCTAGATTTGAAATAAAAACAAAAGGTTAGCTTTTAAATACTAAGGATCTGTTAATCAGTGACTCAATGTCTCATTGTTCTATAATGGGTTGGCTGTTGGGAGCAAGTAGAGAGGTATTATTGGGTAGAATGGGCATGTTCTTGCTTGTACATTAACATCGCCATTTTTTTTCAGTCTGTTAGGCTGCCAAAATGCAGTATGCCAGAAATGGGCTGGCTTTTAACAATGGGGATTTATTAGTTTACAAGCTTACAGTTCTGAGGCCTTGAAAATGTCCAAATCTAGACATCATCAAGGCGATACCGTCTTCCTGAAGACTGGCTGCCAGTGATACTGGACTCCTCTTCACATGGCAAGGCACAGGCACATGGCACTGTGGGCTGTCGATCTCTTCTGGGTTTCATAGCTCTCAGCTTCTGGCTTCTGGAGCTTTGAATTCACTCTGAATTTTTGTGTCTTTACTTCTGAGCTTCTGTGTCTTACTCTAAATCTATCTCTTCATATTCATCCCGCTTATAAAGGACTCCAGTAAGAGGCGTCCTTACTTCAGCCAGGCCATGCCTCAACTGAAATAACCTGATCAGAAGGTGCCACCCACAATAGAGTTACACCCACGGGAATGGATTTGCTTTAACAACATGATCTTCTGGGGTCCATTCAGCTTCAAACTACCACACCATTAAAAGTTCGTGTAAGGTTTGTTTTGTTTTGTGTTGATTTTCTAATGAAATAGGCTAGAGGCCTAAAGGATTGCCCAGTAAAGTAGTTGAAAGAGTGTTTTTACAAATATCATCTAAAACTTTTTTTTGGAAATAAAGCTTGGGTTAATCATAACAAGCTATTAAACAATGGATAGGCACATGATAATAAAAATGAAAATATTCCTCTAATTCCTGTTTGCTTACTATAGAGAAAATTTAGTAGCTTTCCCATACTGGGTTGAAATTCTTTTTTTATAATTTGTTCATTATAATGAGACCTTGATTGAAAGGTTAATTCAAAAATAAATTCATAATATAATAGTTTGGTTAAGCTAATTAAATAGTACTAACTTTGGTGTGTAGTAATAATGAGCAAAAACATTAATTAAGGCAAAGAAGTGAAAGTCTCAGAAACTTTAGAATAATGAATAATGGGAAGGCTGATACCAGTTACACTAATCAGTGTTTCCCACTGTTGTAGATAGCTAATGAAATACTGGAATAGCAAAGATAAAAGACAAAGCTGCTTTATAGAATACTGGTAATAAAACTCTTCTCGTAAAAGTGCAGTCACCCAATTTGGTTAATGCCTATTAAAGATGAAATTAGCCTATTTTTAAAGGCCAGCACAATCATTTCTTTCTTTAGGCTATCCTTTGTATATTAGGGTGTGTGTTCTGAATGTAAAAGAATATTTCAGACTTAGGTATGAAGTGATTCTTGGTGAATTACTAAGCTTCTCAGTCCTCGCTGTTAGCTGGGTTTTCTTGGGGCTCTGCCTGCCACCTCTCTTCCCATGAAGTCATGCAGTCTCTCCTGGGATTAAAATTGCTGGGGGATAAGACATGTTTCCCCATGCAGCTTGTACCCTGCCTATTTCTACCAAAGATTCTGCTCTAATCCCTTCCCTATTTCCTTATCCTGGTGAGCTGGGCTATAGTTATGGACAAACTTTAGGCCCTCTTCTCTTATTCATCTTGAAAAATCCTAGAGCAAGTAAAGCTTCAGCTACTCATTCCATGCCTCTTTCCCCTGGCATTGCTCAGATCTTCTTATCATAGGCAACCATCCCATAAAGAAGTATCATTAGATCATATTAGCTCCTGGAGAGAAAAAATTGGTATAACTAGTAGGAAAAAAAAGACCTGGAAACATCTCAAAGGCACAGAACTTGTCTTATTCATCTTTACATTTCCAGAGCCACAAATGGTGCCTGGCAGTCAGTCATAGATGTTCAATAAATATTAGTTGCACTGGCCTTTGATTCCTCTCCCTTACCCCCTCCCCACTTCTTCCTCAGGTGCAGTGGCTCCATTTGTGGGTTTCTTATGTAGCTCCAGAAAAAAATATTTTACTCATAATGTCTAGTAAATGATTTCCAAAGTTAGGATGACTTACATCTACAAAAAAAAAAAACAAGAAACCCACCTTTTTTAGAAATAAATTATGGTATGTAATTTGGGATATAAAGTGTGATAAGAAATAAATGAATCCCAGTGCCTGCCAATGAAAAACAAATATATATACATGTAGGCCTCTCCATCTTTCTTTATTTGCAAGAGTATTCGTATATCTTCTTTTTTTTTTATTCAACATACAGACAAAAATATTCTTACCATATGATCATTCCATTCTTGATATATAATCAATAACTCACAATATCATCACACAGTTGTATATTCATCATCATGATCATTTCTTAGAACATTTGCACCAATTCAGAAAAAGAAATTAAAAAAAACAGAAAAAAATTCATAGATACCATACCCCTTACACCTCCCTTTCATTGATCACTAGCATTTCAATCTACTAAATTTATTTTAACAATTTGTTCCCCCTATTATTTATTTATTTTTAATCCATACGTTTTACTTGTCTGTCGATAAGATAGATAAAAGGAGCATCAGACACAAGGTTTTCACAATCACACAGTCACATTGCAAAAGCTATATCATTATACAATCATCTTCAAGAAACATGGCTACTGGAACACAGCTCTACATTTTCAGGCAGTTCCCTCCAGCCTCTCCATTACACCTTAACTAAAAAGGTGATATCTACATGATGCATAAGAATAAGCTTCAGGATAACCTCTCAACTCTGTTTGGAATCTCTTAGCCATTGACACTTTATTTTGTCTCATTTCACTCTTCCCCCTTTTGGTCTAGAAGGTTTTCTCAATCCCTTGGTGCTGAGTCCCAGCTCAGTCTAGGATTTCTGTCCCATGTTGCCAGGAAGGTCCACACCCCTAGGAGTCATGCCCCATGCAGAGAGGGGGAGGGCAGTGAGTTTGCTTGTTGCGTGTCTGAGAGAGAGCACCTACATCTGAGCAACAAAAGAGGTTCTCTGGGGGTGACTCTTAGGCCTAATTTTAAGTAGGCTTAGCCTATCTTTTGCGGGGTAAGTTTCATATGAACATACCCGCAGTTTGAGGGCTCAGCCTATAACTTTGGTTGTCCCCACTGCTTGTGAGAATATCAAGAATTCTCCACTTGGGGAAGTTGAGTTTTCCCCCTTTCTCACCATTCCCCCAAGGGGGCTTTGCAAATACTTTTTTATTCATTGTTCAAATCTCTCTGGGATTTATCGGGGCATCACTCTGGACAAACCTACAAAATCTCTGTTCTTAACTGGAACTCTCCAAATTCATTCATTAATGTTAGTTCATATCGGTGAAACCATACAGTATTTGTCCTTTTGTTTCTGGCTAACCTCACTCTGCATAATGTCCTTAAGGTCCATCCATGCTGTTGCATACTTTATAACTTTATTCTGTTTTAAAGCTGCATAATATTCCATCATAGTATAAACCACAGCTTGTTTAGCCATCATCTGTTGATATACATTTGGGCTATTTCCATCTGTTCACAATTGTAAATAATGCTGCTATAAACATTGGTGTGCAAATTTCCATTTGTGTCCTTGCCCTCATGTCCTCTGAGTAGATACCTAGCAATGGTATTGCTAGGTCATATGGCAATTCTATACTTAGCTTCCTGAGGAACTGCCAAACTGCCTTCCACAGCAGTTGTATCATTTGACATTCCCATGAGCAGTAGATAAGTGTGCCTCTTTCTCCACATCTTCTCCAGCACTTCTCATTTTCTCTTTTATTGATAATGGCCATTCTGGTATGAGATGATATCTCATTGTGGTTTTGATTTGAATTTCCCTAATAACCAGGGAAGTTGAGCATTTTTTCATGTGCCTTTTGGCCATTTGGAATTCCTCTTCTGAGAAGTGTCAGTTCAAGTCTTTTGCCCATTTTGTAATTGGGTTGTCTGTCTTCTTGTTGTTGAGTTGAACAATCTCTTTATATATTCTGGATACTAGACCTTTATCTGATATATCATTCCCAAATATAGTCTCCCATTGTGTAGGCTTTCTTTCTACTTTCCTGATGAAGTTCTTTGATGCACAAAAGTGTTTAATTTTGAGGAGTTCCTATTTCTTTCTTTCTTCAATGCTCGTGCTTTGGATGTAAGGTCTAGGAAACTGCCTCCTATTATAAAATTTATAAGATATTTCCCTACATTTTCTTCTAAAAGTTTTATGATCTTAGATCTAATGTTTAGGTCTTTGATCCATTTTGAGTTCATTTTTGTATAGGGTGTGAGATATGGATTCTCTTTCATTCTTTTGCATGTGGATATCGAGTTCTCTAGGCCATTTATTGAAGAGACTGTTCTGTCCCAGGTGAGTTGGTTTGACTACCTTATCAAAGATCAATTGTCCATAAATGAGAGGGTCTATATCTGAACACTCTATTTGATTGCATTGGTCAGTGTATTTATCTTTATGCCAGTAGCATGCTGTTTTGACCACTGTAACTTCATAATATGCCTTAAAATCAGGTAGCGAGAGACCTCCGACTTCATTTTTCTTTCTCAGGATATTTTTAGCTATTTGGGGTCCCCTGCCCTTCCAGATAAATTTGGTTATTGGTTTTTCTATTTCTGAAAAGTTTGTTTTTGGTATTTTAATTGGTATTGCATTGAAATCTGTAAATCAATTTAGGTAGGGACATCTTAACTACGTTTAGTCTTCCAATCCGTGAACATGGTATGTCCTTCCATTTATTTAGGTCTTCTGTGATTTCTTTTAACAATTTCTCGTAGTTTTCTTTGTATAGGTCTTTTGTATCTTTAGTTAAATTTATTCCTAAATATTTTATTCTTTTGGTTGTAATTATAAATGGAATTTTTTTTCTTGTTTTCCTCCTCAGATTGTTCATTATTAGTGTATAGAAACACTACTGATTTCACACGTTGATCTTGTAACCTGTCACTTTGCTGTACTCGTTTATTAGCTCTAGTAGTTTTGCTGTGGATTTTTCGGGATTTTCGATGTATAGTGTCATATCATCTGCAAACAATGAGAGTTTTACTTCTTCCTTTCCAATTTTGATGCCTTGCATTTCTTTTTCTTGTCTAATTGCTCTGGCCAGAACTTTCAACACAATGTTGAATAACAGTGGTGATAGTGGACATCCTTGTCTTGTTCCTGATCTTAGGGGAAAGTTTTCAGGTTTCCCCAGTGAGGATGATGTTAGCTGTGATTTTTTCACATATTCTCTTTATCATGTTGAGGAAGTTCCCTTCTATTCCTATCCTTTGAAGTGTTTTCAACAGGAAAGATGCTGAATTTTGTCAAATGCCTTTTCTGCATCAATTGAGATGATCACGTGGTTTTTCTGCTTTGATTTGTTGATATGGTGTATTATATTAATTGATTTTCTTATGTTGAATCATATTTGCATACCTGGGATGAGTCCTACTTGGTCATGGTGTATGATTCCTTTAATGTGCTGCTGGGTTCGATTTGCAAGAATTTTATTGAGGATTTTTGCAGCTATATTCAATAGAGAGTTTGGTCTGTAATTTTCTTTTCTTATAATATCTTTGACTGACTTTTGTATGAGGGTCATGTTGGCTTCATAGAATGAGTTAGGTAGGCTTCCCTCGTCTTCAATCTTTTTTGAAGAGTTTGAGCAGGATTGGTACTAATTCTTTCTTGAATGCTTGGTAGGATTCACACATGAAGCCATCTGGTCCTGGATTTTTCTTTTGGGGGAGTTTCTTAATGGCTGATTCAATTTCTTTACTTGTGATTGGTTTGTTGAGGTCATCTATTTCTTTTTGAGTCAATGTTGGTTGTTCATGCCTTTCTAGGAAGTTGTCCATTTCATCTACATTGTCGAATTTATTAGCATAAAATTGTTCTTAGTATCCTCTCATTGCCTCCTTTATTTCTGCAGGGTCAGTGGTTATGTCTCCTCTTCCATTTCTGATTTTATTTATTTGCATCCTCTCTCTTCTTCTTTTTGTCCACCCCACTAAGAGTCCATCAATCTTACTGATTTTCTCAACTTCTGGTTTTGTTGATTTTCTCAATTGTTTTCATGTTCTCAGTTTCATTTATTTCTGCTTTATTCTTCGTTATTTCTTTCCTTTTGCTTGCTTTGGGGTTAGTTTGCTTTTCTTTTTCTATTTCTTTCAAGTGGACAGTTAATTCCTCAATTTTTGCTCTTTCTTCTTTTTTGATATAGGCATTTAGGGCAATAAATTTCCCTCAGCACTGCCTTTGCTGCATCCCATAAATTTTGATATGTTGTGTGTTCATTTTCATTTGTCTTGAGATATTTACTGATTTCTCTAATAATTTCTTCCTTGACCCACTGGTTGTTTAAGAGTTTGTTGTTGAGCCTCCATATATTTGTGAATTTTCTGGCACTCTGCCTATTATCAATTTCCAACTTCATTCCTTTATGATCTGAAAAAGTGTTTTGTATGATTTCAATCTTTTTAAATTTATTGAGATTTGCTTTGTGACCCAGCATATGGTCTATCCTTGAGAATGATCCATGAGCACTTGAGAAAATGGTATCCTGCTATTGTGAGGTGTAATGTTCTATAAACGTCTGTTAAGTCTAATTCATTTATTGTATTATTCAAACTCTCTGTTTCTTTATTCATTCTCTGTCTAGATGTTCTGCCCATTGATGAGAGTGGGGAATTGAAGTCTCCAACTATTATGGTAGATGTGTCTATTTCTCTTTTTAGTGTTTTCAGTGTTGCCTCAAGTATTTTTGGTGCATTCTGGGTCAGTGCATAAATATTTATGATTGTTATGTCTTCTTGTTGAATTGTTCCTTTTATTAATACATGGTGTCCTTCTTTGACTCTTTTAACTATTTTACATTTGAAGTCTAATTTGTTGGATATTAGTATAGCTACTCCTTCTCTTTTCTGATTGTTACTTGCATGGAATATCTTTTCCCACCCTTTCGCTTTCAACCTATTTTGTCCTTGGGTCTAAGATGCGTTTCCTGTAGACAGCATATAGACGGGTCCTGTTTTTTAAATACATTCTGCCAGTCTATGTCTTCTGATTGGGGAGTTTAATCCATTAACATTTAGTGTTATTACTGTATGGGCAGAACTCTCATCTACATTTTGCCTTTTGGATTTTATATGTCATACCTATATTTTCTTCTTTTTACCTTTACTGATAGTCTTCATTTCTACACTATTCTCCACACCTCTCTCTCCTGTCTTTTCCTATCTGTCTCTAGTGCTAGTTTAGTATTTCTTGCAAAGACAGTCCCTTGGTGACAAATTCTCTCAGCGATTTTTTTTTGTCTGAAAATGTTTTAATTTCCCCCTCATTTTTGAATGACAATTTTGCTGGATATAGAATTCTTGGTTGGCAGTTTTTCTCTTTTAGTAACTTAAATATATCATCCCACTGTCTTCTCACCTCCATGGTTTCTGCTGAGAAATCTATGCATAGTCTTATTGGGCTTCCCTTGTATGTGATGGATTGATTTTCTCTTGCTGCTTTCAAGATACTCTCTTTCTCTTTGACATCTGACATTCTGATTAGTAAGTGTCTTGGAATACATCTATTTGGATCTATTCTGTTTGGGGTATGCTGCACTTCTTGGATCTGTAATTTTAAGTTTTTCATAAGAGTTGGGAAATTTTCAGTGATAATTTCCTCCAGTAGGTTTTCTCCTCCTCTTCCCTTTTCTTCTCCTACTGGGACACCTACAACATGTATATTCATGTGCTTCATGTTGTCATTCAATTCCCTGAGTCCCTGCTCATATTTTTCCATTCTTTTCCCTATATTTTCTTTTGATTGTTGGATTTCAGTTGTCCCATCCTCCAGTTCACTAATCATATTTCTGCCTCTTGAAATCTGATATTGTAGGTTTCTATTGCTTTTTTTCATCTTTTCTACTGTGCCTTTAATTCCCATAAGTTCTGTGATTTGCTTTTTCAGACTTTTGATTTCTTCTTTTGTTCATTCCTTGCCTTGTTTATATCCTCCCTCAATTCATTGATTTGATTTTTGATGAGGTTTTCAATGTCTGTTCGAACATTCTGAATTAATTGGTTCAACTTCTGTATCTCATTTGAATTGTTGGCTTGTTCCTTTGACTAGGCCATATCTTCAATTTTCCTAGTATGATTCGTTATTTTTTGCTGGCATCTAGGCATTTAATTACCTTAATTAGTTTATTCTGGAGATTGTTTTC
This sequence comes from Myrmecophaga tridactyla, assembly GCA_004026745.1. Lineage (NCBI taxonomy): Eukaryota > Metazoa > Chordata > Mammalia > Pilosa > Myrmecophagidae > Myrmecophaga > Myrmecophaga tridactyla. Next base: position 16,504 of record PVIY010018447.1, on the reverse strand, counting down.
ACTTTTTTTACCTAAGATTTTCTTACTGGATGTCTTTGTTGCCTATCTGTTCTTTACATTCAGTTCAACTTATTCTAGACCTCTAGCTTAGGTTTTGTTTAATAGATCAGAATTTTTCAGTTCTTGCTTCCTTGTTTCTTACCCTGCCTGTATGGTGCCTTCCACCACCACCACCCCCTTAGGAGGGTCTACTTAGGTGTTATAGACCCCAGTCAGATTTTCCCAGACCAAACCGGCCTCCTCTCAGGAGGAAAGAGTTACCTGCATCAGTTTTCCCTGAGGGTGAGACCCAACAGGTTGAAAGGCTTTCTTATGAAGCCTCTGGACTCTGCGTTTTCCCTATCCTGCCCAGTATGTGGTGCTTGCCTGACTGCAGGTCCCACCAGCATAAGGTGATGCAGTACCTTTAACTTCAGCAGACTCTCCCTGCTGGGGGCGTGGTGGAGACAGAGGAGAGGTTGTAGGCTGGCTTTAATGGCTTCAGTTTTCCAGACCCTGGGGCCTGAATTCCTTGAGGGAGGGATTCCATCTGAGCTGGGCCCTACCCCTCTCCTGGTGAAGGCACAGGCTCCAGATAAACACTCAAACAAGCTTAATTCTGCCTATGCTTAGGCAATTGGAGCCCAAGAAGCCTTGCTGCTGTATCCAAAGAGTAGTCAAGCCATAGAAACACAGCCACAGAATAGACAAAGAAAAATCCTTTTCAGAGCAGGGCCCCTGTTCATTGGGTTTGCCATCAAGAGTTTAAGTTGATATGTTGCTCTATGTATCCCCAGGTCCTATGTGCCCCCTCCTTTCCTTCAGGGCCCAGATCCTTTCAAGTATTATGTTCTATCTGATCCAAGAAAAAACACTTTTTTTTTTCTTCCATTTTTCTTTTTCCATCAGCCCTGCCCCCTCTGCACCGGAGCAAAAACCAGCAACCTCTGCTTTGACTCAAGGTTCAGCTGAGCTGGGGGCCTATTTTTAGTAGTCAGAATTTTTAATTAATTCCACAATTGGAGCTTGGTTGCTCTCAGCCCCTGCTGCTGGTAAAGTCCCTTTCCTTTCCCCTATAGGAAGCAGCCTGTGGGGGAGGGGCGCCAGCCACCGCAGCTTAGGGAACTCATGGTTCTGGGTGAGCTTGCAGCCAGTCCAGCTGTTCCAGATTGGGGTATGCTATGTTTCTGGTCACTGACATGGCCCTAGCAGTTGTTCTGTATTGTTCCTGGCTATTTACTAGCTGCTCTGGAGAACGAACTAAATCCCACACCTCACTAAGCCACCATCTTGGCCCCTTCCTTCTCGTATGTCTTCTTACATGTGTATCTAATACATGCCCTTCCTGCTTACTCTGTGCCATTCTGTGCCCTTGAATTCTCTCTTGTGGCATGGCCAAGAACATAGGAAGCCAAAATCTACCAACATATTTTGGCGAGCCAGCCAAGAGTGACTTCTCTCAAACATCTGGACTGGTGAATACCACGAAGATTGGCCACATGCTTTCTTTTGTCCTTCTCACTAGTCACTGTCTTTCTGTCTCTTTCTCTCTTTCTAGGGATCTAGGGGCTCTAATGTGGCTCCCCCAGGACCCTGAGCCTTTGGGTTCCTCCTCAGTGGTGGCAGGAACCCCAGTTCCATACCATGTAGAGGAGACTCAGGGGGCAGCTGCCGTGGCTCAGCAGGCAGAGCTCCGACCTGCCGTGCTGGAGGTCTGGAGTTCGATCCCTGGTGCCTCCTGCCCATATGCAAATTTAAAAAAAAAAAAAAAAAAAAGAGACTCAGGACAGCAGGATATACCACATTTTGGGACCTGACTGGGCACTTCTCCCTGTGTCAAGCAGGAGCCCAATGGGAGTGAAGCCAAGTCCCTGTCTCTCTCCCTCTCTCTCCTTGCCTCTCTGAAACTTCCCCCCACTCTCTCTTTTACTCCACTTTGAGGTCCCAGACCCCTCCTGCTGAATCTGTTCCTCTTTTTACCTCTTCATCAGACATCCTCTCCCCTGTCTCCAACAGAATCTCCCTCTTTCTCCTCTGTCTGGCTTTCAATGCCTTCTAACACATTTCATATTTCACAACACAGGATTCTGGACTAAGAATTCTTGTACCAAACAAGGTGTTCTCTTGAACATTCTAAGGAGTCATCTCTGGCTTAGGCCCAAGGGAATTAGTTCTCCCTCTGAAAACCAAAGTGAAGTTTACAGAGTCAGCAAAAGCCCTGGGTATCCTAATTATAATTAACTAAGCCCGTAAGCCCACAAGCATGCAGGCCCTCTTGCTCTCTGCTTACTTGAGGCATCACTCTGATGACCAGCTTTTCACTTTTTCTCTCCCAGTTTATCCATCTCTTAGTCTGCTAGTATGTCTTGAATACCAGCATGTTCAGCTATTAGCCATCTTAAAAATGTCACCCAGTGTAGGAAGAACCATTAGCTGAGAAGAATAGGCTGTTAGATATGCATTCACATTCTAAAAAAATATATCCTGTAAAGGATGAGAAAAGACTCAGTCACCAGTCCTGGCTCTGTCCTACAATAGGTCCATACCTAAAACCCCCTGATTACCTGGAAATCATAAAAGACATGTTCTTAAAAGGAGCCCAATTTACTTGCCACACATTCTTTCCCTTTAGCTCAATCATGGAAACACCCAGGGCTAGCACCCAGGAAATTCACTCCCTAGAGTTTCTTTGTTTGTGGTAAATCCTTTCCATTCTCTTAGGCAGTAAATCAGGCAGTAAGTTAAAAAGAAAAGATTTTTTTTTCTACTGCAATACTATCTGGCCATGATATTGCCTGTAGGACAGACACTATTGGCCCACAAATGGGACAGTCAGTTATAACCCCATCCTACAGTTAAATCTCTTTTGTAAAAATGAGGGAAAGTGGCAAGAGATTCCTTACATACAGATTTTTATGAACTTATATCAGGACAAATCCATGAAGGGCTCTTGAAAATTACATTATGCCCAGAAGGATGCTCAGAGGCTTCTTCCTCATGACTCTTCCTTGTGGGAGGGGGAAAATATTTTGGATAATCCCCCCTTAAGTAGCTCTCCTCACTTTAACCCTACCACAAAACCTGAAATACCCTAAACCTCTGAGGCTGCACCTCCCTCAACACCCTTTTCATCTCTACCTTACTCTAGCCCAGCAACTATACTCACAGTGGGGCCCCATACCATTCCCCAGGTAAACAAGGGGAAAAGAATGGTATGTTTCCCATTCAGGAATTAACAAATAGAAACATGGAAACCATCCATGTTTATGTAAAAACCTATTTTATTGATTAGCCTGCTCCCAAAATAAGGAGGAAACTCCAAAAACTGGCCTCTGGACCTGAACCCCCTGTGAATGACCTCATGAACACTGCTTTTTCTGTTTTTAATAACCAAGACAAAGTTGCAGAGGAGGAAAAAGTAAGGAAAGACAAGGACAAAGTTCAGCTCATAGCATTTGCCATGAATGGCAAACAGCTTCCTTAGGGCCACTCGCAGGAGCCAGCCAGATCCTGCTTTAAGTGTGGAAAGATAGGGATACTGGAAGTAGCATTCTTAGGAATGCCAAGAGCCCCTGGGGTCTTGCCCTAGGTGTGAGAAAGCTGGAAACTGGGTCTGGGAGTGCACTGAATCCTGGAAGGGAGTCAAGGACCTTCCAAAGGCCTGAGTGACTGCTCCCAAGCAAGATTGAGGAGGACCACATTGACTAAAAATATTGACTTTAATAAGCCCCAGGTGACTTTGAGAAGGCAGGTAAGACAATTGTAATAGTTAGGTTCAGGTGTCAACTAGACCAGATAATGGTGCCCACTTGTTCTGTTTCTGTGGACTTAAATCATCAGCACATGAATTTCATCTATGGCTGATTACATCCGTGGTCCACTAAGGGGAGTGCCTTCCACAAGGAGTGGCATTTAATTCAATTAGCTGGAGGCTTAAAAAGAGGAGTCAGAAGAGAGAGAAGTAGCTTAGCACACCTCAGCTCAGTGCTGAGAGCAGGTATTTGGAGATGCAGACAGGAAATACCCCAGGGAAAGCCTTTTAAACCCAGAAGCTGGGAAGGAAAGCCAACAAACATCACCATATGACTTCCCATGTGACAGAGAAACCCAGATAAAAGCTAGTTGTCTTTCCTGTGAGGAACTGTAAGTTTGTAACTAAATAAATCCCCTTTATAAAAGCTGGTCCATCTCTGGTGTATTGCATTCCAGCAGCCTTAGAAACCTAAAACATCGATTAATTTTTAATTAATACTGGAGCCACTTTTTCTGTTTTGACCTGTCACTCAAACCCATTATCCCCACAGACTTGTCCCATATTGGGGTTGTTTTCTCACTCTTAAGGAAAACTTACAAATAATTTGTTTTCACCTTGTAAAAGTGAGGTGCTAAGATAATTTAATATATTATGTATTAAAATTTCTATCCTTCTGTTAAATTAAATTTGTATAATAAAAACGTTGTTCATATATTTTAAATTGTATAAAATTCCTAAAGACTTAGCAATGTTTTCACTGTCCATGTTATATCCTAATACCTATCTGTATAGTAACCAAATTTATTTTTCAGTTATACTACTTTACTCTAAGGCTTTAGTAAAAGTACATGTGGTCAAATTTAAGTCAGAACTTCATCTTCAACAAAAAGCACTTTAAAAGAAAAGCAAGGTGAGCATGAAAATTATATTCTATTCGTCAGTTAACATAACCATGGTAAATGTGGAGAAACAAAACAAGCAAAACTTCTGCTATAGTTCATAGTTAATCACCCCAATATGTCAAATGTTTCTATTTCTGAAAGCAAATTCATTTAAAATACTTATAAAAATTAAAACTTTAACCTACCTATAGGTATCCATAAGGGTTACTTCTGGAGGACCTCTTTTGTTGCTCAGGTGTGGCCTTACTCTCTCTTTGCCCAACTCTGCAAGTGAAATCATTGCCCTCCCCCCCTACATGGGACATGACACCAGGGGTGAAAGTCTCCCTGGCAGCATGGGAGAGGACCTCCAGGAATGATTCTGGTCCTGGCACTATGGGATCAACAATTCCATCCTGACCAAGAGGGGGTAAAGATGTGCAACTAATAAAGTATCAGTGGCAGAGAGAGTTCAAATAGAGTTGAGAGGCTACTCTGGAGGTTGCTCTTATGCACGCTTCAGTTAACATTGCTACCTTACCAAACCCAAAACAGGACGATTCTAACCAATCCTAAAGAACACCTAGGGCAATATATAAGATTCCACAAGGTTTCCATGCACTAGAGTAACTTTCCAGAAACCTACAACCTCCAGATGGGTCCCTGAACCAGGTAAGTCCTGCAATGCAGAGGGCCCAGCCTCTCCAAACATCAGATAGTTTCACCTCCCTACCCCATTTAGTGACAGATCCTTCCAATATGAAAAACTTAGAATGGCCATAGCCCAAACACCCCTGATGAGAGAGATAGAAAGATCAAAGTTGATGATGGAGTGATACAGAGAAGATAGGATTTAACAAATGAATATGATTGCTGAATCATTACATTTATATCTGTTTAAGTTTCCAGTATCTTAGAGCAGCTAGAAGTAAAAACCTAAAATTGTGGAATTGTAACCCATGCCAAACTCTGAAATATGTTCTACAACTAATTGGTGCTGTAATTTGAAATGTATCGCTTTTTTTGTATATATGTTATTTTTCACAAAAAAAGAAAGAAAAAAACTTGATTGTGTTGATAAAAGTATTTAAGGCTATTGAAGACCAAACTGGCTACTTAGACTCTATTGTTTTTTCCCTCGAGATGGGGCCTGAGTGCATCCTACAACTGAACAAGATGATATCATGGTCTTGACTCCTCATCTTTCTGGTGCTCTGGGTCTCAGTGAGGACATCATGATGACTCAGTCTCCAGTCTCTGTTACTGTGTCTCCAGGAGAGACCATCACCATCAGCTGCAAGTCCAGCCAAGGTTTGGCTAGTCTCCAGTATGACTCAAGCTCTTATGAGAAAAGGAAATTGAACACAGCAAATAGAGCTGAAGCAATGGGGATAAGCAAGAAGCTGGAAGTCACCAGAACCCACAAGAGAAAGGAGAGGACATTGTCATGTAACGTGAGACAGGAACACAACCTAAGGAAACCCAAGGATTGCCAGTATCCAGGACCAGAATGTTACAGAGCTTGAGAAGAAAGCATTGTTGTGCTAACAACCTGATTTTGGCATTCTCCTAACTTCAAAACCTTAAGCCAACAAATTCTTGTTGGTGAAGCCAGACCATTGTGTGGTATGTGTAATAGCAGCTGGAAACTAAGCTCAGCCTGTACTCTCCAACCTTGAAATTGATTTAATGAAACCCAACTTGTAAGGCC
>PVIY010018447.1:0-10079 GCA_004026745.1 Myrmecophaga tridactyla | reverse complement strand
TAAAGTTCTCCAGCTCTGAAAAACAGCAGTTCTCCATACAGCAACATGTAAGTGATGCTGATCTAGTTAGGACTAAAAGAAATATAAAATTATCTATATTCTAAAACTTAAACTTCTTTGTGAGACAAAAACAAAAAAACATGAAACTATTAAATTCCCCTACCTGAGAAATTCCTTCTATTCTCTTAAGCAATAAGGGCTCCCAATCTAATAAGTCAAAGCCCTGCCCCTAGGAACTTTAGCTCAGAAAGCAAAACTAATTGACCTCACTTGAGTTTTAAAACTAAAAAAAATAAAATAAAATAAAAGGCTATGCCTTCTGTGCTGGTTTGAATCTGTTGCATACCCCAGAAAAGCCAAGCTCTTTAATTCACATTCAGTATTGCTGGGTGTTAGCTTTTTGATTATTTCCACAGTGCTGTGACCCACCCAATTGTAGGTAGTAAATTTTGATTGGATGGTTTCCGTGGAGATGTGTTTCTACCCCTTCAAGGTGGGGTTGCTTATTGGAGCCCTTTAAGAGGGAACCATTTTGGAAAGAGCCTTTAGGGAAGCCTAAAGGCAGAGGGTGGGCATTCCACCTAGCTGCAGTGGAAGAGTTGTGCCATCTCAGACCTTGGAGAAGGTGGAGCAAATTCCTTGGGGATTGGGGAGAACCTGGCTGCTACCACACTCTTGTGGAGGGGTTGAGCACATGCCCCAGAGATGGCAGAGAGCCTGGGTGCAGACCTGATGCTTGGAAAGGGTAGAGCTGAGAAAAAACATGGTCTTCCCAATGTCCCCCAAGGTTGCATTAAGAGAGAGGTGGGCCACTGTGTAGGTCCTTGGAAAGGATGTGACTGCTGTTTTCTAAAGCCTGGAAGATAAATGACTCTCAGACTTTGAAATCTAACTGAATTTTGCCTTGCAGGTTTTCAAAACTGCTTCGATCTGGTGACCCCCGTGTTCCTTCTAATTTCTCCCTATGGAAATGGCAATATGTATCCTATGACTGTTCCTCCTTTGTATGTTGGCAGCAAATAACTTGTTCTGAGGTCCAGAGCCAGTGGAGAATTTTGTGTTAGAACAGAACATGCCTGTAGCTGACTTTGATGAGATTTTGTACTGTTTATGACTTTGTGTTGTATTTGTATTGTTACTGACATGGTTTAGGCCTTTCTGATATCGTGATGGAATCAATGTATTTTGCATTTGGAAAGAACGTGCCTTTTTAGGGTCCAAAGGGTGGAATGTGCCGGTATGAATCTGTTTTGTACCCCAAAAAAGCAAAATTCTTCAATCTTCATTCAATTTTGCTGGATGGGACTTTTTTTATTGTTTCCACAGAGATATGACCCACCCAATTGTGTGTGGTAAATTTTGATTAGATGGTTTCCATGGAGATGCATCTCTACCCATTCAAGGTGGAGTTGCTTACTAAAGCCCTATAAGAGGGAACCATTTTGGAAAGAGCCACAAGAGCCACCAGAAATGACAGAGCTAACAGAATGGACCGAGCCCCAAGGAAACCATTGAGAAGAAAGCTAGCGGATCTCACCATGTGCCTTCCCAGCTGAGAGAGAATCCCTAAATGTCATCAGCCTTCTTGAACCATGGTATCTTTTCCTGGATGCCTTAGTTTGGACATTTTTATAGGCTTGTTTTAATTTGGACATTTTCGCAGCTTTAGAACTGTAAACTGAATAACGTCCCCCTTCTAAAAGCCATTCTATTTCTGATACTGCACATTCCAGCAGCTTGCAAACTAAAACACCTTCCTAGACCTGCATGTTCACACAACAGTGTAAAAAGAGCAAAGCTTTCTCTCAAACACCACCAAGAAATACTCAATATCTTAAGTACTGTGCTGTTACCAACAAAGATAGTGGTAATTCATTGCCCTGCCAATAAAAAAAAAATCTAACTTTCCTCAAAGAAAAAACCAGGCTGAAACATCAGCTAAAGCCACAGACCAATCAACCAAGCCCCTTCTAAACCTCATTCCTGCACCCTTTAACATATCACATGCACCCTCTTATTTCCCAGTTAGGCAGAAACAAACCACCCAGCTAAAATTCATTCTTAAGCTGAAAAAAAAAACCAGTCATTTCCTTCCCTCTTCCCCAGTCTTACTTGACAAAAGCCTCTCCTAGACCTGAGCAGCCTTTGCATTTTAAAACTTCTCACCAAATTTATTTCTTCTAGACTAGTAGCCTTTCACTCCAAACTAATGCTGGTGCACATTTTCAGCCATTCCAACCACCCCTCCAGATGCCTCCCCTCTCAACTGAAAGGAGATAGCCAGAAAGTTCTACATCCTGTCAGGCAGGGCTTATACCCCCTAACAAGCCAGAAGCAGCTACAGAAGACAGATCTTCATTCCTCAGCACCCCTTAAGTTTGAGTGTTGAGAACTCTTTGGGGGGGAATTTAAGGCAGGCTAGAAGGGAGAGAGAAAAATACCATGAAGGAGCCCTTGAACAAGGACAGTTAATCGAAGTCAGCAGGACTATGTCTGGCAAAGACACCCTGACTAAGGCTACCCACTTCTGGGAAACACCCAGTGGCAGCCCATCCATCTGAAGCCAAATGACCTGAGTGAGTCATCCATGGAGAAGGATGGAACCAACCGACCCACCCACTTGCACTATCTACCACCAGGAACCACCCTGGAGAGAAGAAGGGAGGGCACGAGGAAGGACCTCAACGAGGAAGGGGGAAGGAAGTAAGTGAAGCAAAGTGAAAAAGTAGATGGTGCCAATGTTGGGACACTTCTTCATCTTTCTTTACCTGCAAGAGTGCTCACATGTCTTCTTACATGGGTATCTAGTAAGTTTTCTGCCTGCCTACTCTAAAAAAAAAACCTCATGTATTACTCAAAAACATGAGGGAAGCTACCCAAATGACCTCCAATAACTGAACAGATAAATTGTGGTATATTCACACAGTGAAATACTGTACAGCAACAAGAATGAAAACTCTACAAGTACATGCAACAATACGAGTGAATCCCATAATTATAACATTAAGAAAATGAAGCCAATACAGAAGAGTACATTATATGAGGCCATTTGGACAAAGTACAAAAACTGCCTAAATAAATCTATGCTACGAGGAATCAGGGTAGTGGTTGTTTTTGTTTGCTAAAGCTGCTAGAATGCAATATACCAGAAATGGATCAAATTTTCTAAAGGGGATTTATTAAGCCTTAAAAATGTCCAAACTAAGACATCCAGATAAAAACACCTTGACTCAAGAAAGGCTGATGTCTGTCACATGGGAAGGCACATGGCTGGTGTCTGCTGATCCTTGTTTCCCATTCCATTGCCTTGTGCTTTTGCTTCCAGTGGCTTCCTCTCTAAGTGTCCGACTTAGCTGCTCCAGGGAAAAATTCTGGGTTTCATCTCTTAGCTTAGTATCTCTGGGAGGCACATCTGCTGGGATCTGGTTCCTATCTAGCTTCTGCCAGATCTCTCAGCTCCTACTGTCTCCTGGGGCTTCTGTACCTAACCTTTCTCTGTATTGGCCATCCAAGCATCTCTGTTGGTCCTCTAAAGGACTATAAATGTCTGTCTGTGTTGGTTCTGAACTGTCTCTCTCACCGTGAGCTCTTTAAAGGACTCCAAGAAACTAATTAAGGCCCATTTTGAATGGGTGAAGTCATATCTCCATCTAATCAAAGGTCACACCTATAATTAGGGGAGATTACATGTCCATGGAAAGTTTCACCTTAAGCAATAAGTCTACCCCACAAGATCAGAGTAGGAAAAAGAACATGGCTTTTTGGGGGTATATAACAGTTTCAAACCAGCACTATAGTTATCCTAGAGACAGTGGTTCTCAATCAGGGAGATTTTGCCCTTCAGAGGGTTTTTGGCAATGTCTGGAGACATTTTTTGGTTGTCATGCTGGAGTGGGGGGTACTACTGGTATCTAATGGGTAGAGACCATTAGGGATGCTGCTAAACACCCTACAAAGCACAGGACACCCCCCACAGCAAAGAACTGTCTGACCCAATATGCTCATACTGCAGCGATTGAGAAATACTACTATAAGAGCAGTGATTGAAAGTGGCACAAGAGAACTTTTGGGGATTGGTAAAATTCTGTCTCTTGATCTATGTGCTGATTACACAAGTGCATTCAATCAGAAAATTTGTAAAGCTGTACACTAATGATATGTGCATATTTTAGAATATTAGTCTGCTGAAAGCAGATGCCATGAATTGGGTTGGCAAAACAATGTTTATAGGCTGAGAAAAATGTCCAAATCAAGGTAGCATCAAGGCAATGCTTTCTTCCCCAAGGCCAGCTGCTGGCAATCCTTGGGTTCTCTGCCACATGGCAAGGCATGTGGTAACATCTGCTGGTCTCTCCCTTCTCTTCCAGGTTTCATTGCTTTCAACTTCTTACTACTGTGGCTTTCTCTCTCTTTTTCTCTCTGTATTCATCCCATTTATAAAGGACTCCAGTAAAAGGATTAAGACTCACACTAGGCCACACCTTAACTGAAGTACCCTCTTCAAAGGTCCTTCTTATAATAGGTTTATACCCACAGGTATATATAGGTTTATACATTATAATAGGTTTATACATTAGTTTTAAGAACACAATTTTTTGGGGTACATATAGTTCCAAACTATCACACGCCACCCTCTGAACCCCCAAAAGCCATGTTCTTTCTATATGCAAGATATATTCATTCTATCACAACATCCCCCAAACCTTAAGTCATTTCACTAAGAGTACTTAGTACAAAGTCTCATCAAAATCAGTTATAGATATGGTCTGTCCTGGTGCACAATTCCCCTCAGTCTGTGGGACCTGTGAAATTAGAAACCAAGTTATCTGTTTTCAATCTACAAATTAGGGACAGGCACAGGATAAACATTTTCATTCCAGAAGGGAAAATTGGAAGGAGAATAGGAGTCATATGTTCTAAACAATTCTGAAACCTTGAGGTTATACACCATTCGATTTCAAGGTCTGAGAGTCATCCATAGAACATATGTTTTGTCCTCTGGGCCTGAGCAGCAGCCTCACCCTTTCCAAGTGCTTGCACAGCAACCATACTCTCCCTAAATACTGGGATGAAGTTTCCACCCTTGTCAAGCACTGGAGTGGTGGCCAACTCTCTGCAATCCCCCAGGCATCTGAGAAAACTGGGATGGTGACACTCTTCCTGAACCATGGGGTGGAAAGTCTGCCCTCTACTAGTGTCAGGTCATAGTGACCCTTTCCACACACATGGGTGGGCTCACTCTTGGCCTGAGACAATTTCTTCGATCCAGACCTCAGCTTCCATGTTTCTGCCTTTGAAGTTCATTTTCCCTTCATTCTCTTCCTTTTCTGTCCTTTTCTGTCCAGGTTGGCAGTGGTTCTGTTCATACATATCTCACAGAAAACTTGTTAGTTTAATATGTAATACATAGAGTTCCAAACCATCAGACAGAAGAGCATTCTACAAATCTTTCCTACATAACTGCATTTCCAACCTTGATTTGCACTGAAATTACTGACTGGTTTCATGTTCAGTTAAACTCTGATGTGGAGCACTATTCTCTGGAGACTTGCTTTCTGGAAGCTCAGAATTTTCCAAGCCATCAATTTCTAGTTTATTTGTGTTCAGGAATTCAGTTTCAGCTTATCTCTTCCTCTGGCATTTTAGTATAAACTGCGAGGACAAACAAGGCTACACTTTCCATACTTGGTTTCACCTAAATATCCAACTTCATCACTCTCAGATTCTGCCTTCCATCTGACATCAGAACTCAATTTTGCCAAGTTCCCTGCCACTTTAGAACAAGGGCCATCTTTCTTCCAGTTTCTGATAAGACATTCATCAATTCTGTCTAAGGTTTCATCAGAAGCAACTTTAGCATCCATATTTCTATTAATAGTCTCTACAAAGCAACTCAGCCTTTTTGGTCAAGCAGATAACAATTCTTCCAGCCTCTAACTATTACCCTATTCCAAAGCTGTTTCCACATTTTTGATATTTGCAATAGCAGCATCCCACTCTTCTTGTACCAAAATCTGTTTCAGTTTTTATAGTCACTGTTAACTTCAAAGGCGATACATGAAATGGGTTGACTTAAAATTGAAATTCATTAGTTTAAGTTTTGAAACTGAGAAAACTGTCCAAATTAGGGCATCATCAAGGCAATGCTTTCTTCCCAAAGGCTAGCTGCCAGCAATCCTTGGGGTCCTCTGCCACATGGCAAGAGACATGGCAGCATCTGCTGGTCTCTCCCTTCTGTTTTTTCATTGCTTTCTGCATTTCTTTTTGTGGTTCTCTCTTTTCATGTCTATCTGTCTGTCTGTCTGTCTCTCTCTCTCTCTCTCTCTCACACACACACACACACACACACACACACACATCTCTGTTTCTCTCCATCTTATTAATAAAGGTCTCTACTAAGAGGATTAAGAACCACCCTGGGCCATACCTTAACTGAAGTAACTTCATCAAATGGTCCTTCTTACAATGGATTTACACTCACAAGAATGAATTAGCTTTAAGAACATAATTTTCCGGGGGTACATACTGATCCAAACCACCACAGTATACTTTTCTACATGTATGTTATTCTTCAATAAAAGTTTTAAAGATGTCATAAAGTTACCTTTTTTAGATAAACTTTATTTAGTAAAAATATACCCAGGACTCAATTAAAGAACATATTAAGTTTACATTAGTTTACATTGGCCAAAGTCATCTAGATTTGGTAGAAAACAGGGGGGAAATGACATATCATAGAAAACCCTAGAAGTTTAATGATAAATGAAATGTAAAAATTTCACTCATCAAATATTGCATTGAATATCAAGATCTATATAGCTTTAAAATGGCAACATCTTCAAAAAATATGGTGCACTAATAAAAAAATGAATGATTATTTTATTTACAAGTATATCCTTATTGATCTGTAGATAGCAATGTGGTTGTGTCAGCTTGAAACTCTTATGTACCCCAGAAAAGCCATGTTATTTTTCTAATCCAATGTTGTTTAGGGTGGAAGCTTTAATTAGATTGTTTCCATGGAGACTGACAACTATGTTGTGACCTTTAGGTTAGATTACTTCCATGGAAATGTGACACACCCAATTGTGGGTGTGACTTTTTGATTAGATGGAGATACAACTCTGCCATTCAACATGGGTCCTGACTAGTTTGTTGGATCCTTTAAAAGGGGAGACATTTTGGAGAAAACAGATTTTCTTCAGAACTGACATGGTTCCAGATGTCTGGAGAAGCAGAAGGAGTTGAGAGAGCCAACAGAGATGCATATATTTGGAGATGCTTAGAGTGCCGAGTGTGAGAGCAGATGCCTAGACACAGATGTTTAGAGATGCAGAGCCCAGCACACATCACCATGTGCCTTCTCATGAGATGCTAAGCAAGCCAGAGCCCAGATTTGTGACCCAGAGGTGCTAAGTGAAGACTCACAGATGCTTAGAGAAGAAACTACTGGGAGCAGAAGCACAAGGCAATGGAACCAGGAACAAGGACCAGCAGACACCAGTCATGTATCTTCCCATGTGACAGACTTCAACCTTTCTTAGTATCTTTCTCTGAATGCTTTAGTTTGGACATTTTTAAGGTCTTAGAACTATAAACTTGTACCTTAATAAATTCCCTTTTTAAAAACTGTTTCATTTCTGGTATATTGCATTCTGGCAGCATTTAGCAAACTAAAACAGTGGCCAAATCACTTAGAATCAAAATTTGTTGTGTCAGCCTCAGAAGAAAAGAAAGGAAAAAACAATGCAACACCTACTTTAAAAATGCAAATCAGGGCCATCCACCGTCTCTTGCTGAGACTTTACTTTTCAGCCTGCACATCAGCAGCATATCCTGCTCTGTGGTGAGGTCCTTTGGTTCATGAAATTTACATGTTTTTTACAATGTGAACTGACATTGAAAGATTAATTTTGAATGGAAAACTCTCTTCTGGCTATCCTGTTCCTGTCACAACTGTGTGTGTTGGGTATTTGGAGGCATAACTTGTCTTTTTAGTCCATAAGACTCCATGCAAGAGAAGCCACCTGTGGGTATGACGTAGGTCCCAAAATCCTTGACTCCAATTTAAGAAGGTCTTCAAAGTAAGTAAGTGTATTTTTCATAAAGGAAGAACTTGAATAATTGTGGCCTGAGGATAGCCATAGTAGATCCTTTGTAAAATTGTCTATAATTACTTCCTTCCCTAAAGCTAGAACTTTATGCAATGTGGCTTGGCAGCTCCTCCCATATGGAGTTGATGTATATTATTCAACCCCTTAAATATGCACTGGTCTTTTGTCTTACTTTGACTAATAGAACATGGAGGAAGTGATACCATAATAGTTCTGAACCTGGACTGGTGCTTCTGTTCACTTGATTGGAACCCTGACCCTGCCATGTTAATACATTTGGAGTGGTCTGCTGGACAATTAGAGACCACATAGAGCAGAGACAAAACATTACAGGTGAGTCCATCCTTGACCAACCAGGCCCAGAAAACACAGGAGTTGCCCACAGTATATGAAGTTAAGTCCATCCAAGACCAGAAAACCTCTACCCAGCTGTTCTAGTTTGCTAGCTGCTAGAATGCAATATACCAGAAACAGAACAACTTTTAAAAAGTGGAATTTAATAAGTTGCTAGTTTACAGTTCCAAGGTAAAGAAAATGTCCCAATTAAACAAGTCTATAGAAATGTTTGATCTAAGGCATCCAGGTAGATACCTTGGTTCAAGAAGGCCAATGAACTTCAGGGCTTCTCTCTCAGCTGGAAGGGCACATGGTGAACACAGCATCATCTGCTAGCTTTCTCTCCTGGCTTCTGGTCTCATGAAGCTCCTCGGGAGGTGTTTTCTTTCTTTATCTCCAAAAGTCACTGGCTTGTGAACTCTCTGCATCTTGGAGCTACAGCATTCTCAGCTCTCTCTGAATCTCCTTCATTCTCCAAAATGTTTCCTCTTTTATAGGACTTCAGAAACTTCTCAAGACCCACCCAAATGGGTGGAGACATGTCATCATCCAATCCACCTAAACGACCACTCTTGATTAAATCACATCTCCAGGGAGATGATCTGATTACAGTTTCAAACATACAGTATTAAATAGGGATTATTCTACCTTTATGAAGTGGGATTTTGATTAAAACATGGCTTTTCTAGGGGACATACATCCTTTCAAACCAGCACAAAAGCTAAGCCCAATTTAAATTAGCAGTCTACCGAATCATGAATTAAACAATTTGGAGTAATCTGTTGTACAGCAAAAACTAACTCATACAGGTTTGTTCTTGGGCACAATGACAGCAAGCAGCTCTAGCACTCTAATGTGAGAATTTAGCTGTTGTGATGTTTCCAACTGGCTGGTGATTTGATGCTTTGTAGATCCCATCATTACCATAGACATGAGAGAAAGTCATCCATTAATTACTCTACCTGCATGATTTCAAACATGGATAATCACTAGGGAAAAAAATCCATTTAGAGTAAATTTGGTATTTTGGAAGCTTCAGTGTTTAGATTTACAGGTAATTTATTTTATCCTTGATGCATACCAGAGTTCCTTTCTCCTAAAGAGGAAGAAGATGAGAGAATGGTGTAGAAAGGGTATATAGACTAATTTTATGCTGTGACATATTATAGAATGAAACATATTAGAGAAAACAAACCGTTTTTACAGGAAGTACAAGGGCACTAATCAAAAGACTAAAAAAAATCTTGATAACTTCTTGAATAATAGAGAATTGACAAATACTGGAAAAAAGAACACTATTTCCTTTAGTCTTTCTTAATAAGTACTGTCTTATAGCCTTTTGATTTTCTCTTGCTGCCTGGCTGATTTCTGGACATGTTTGACTTGAATTCACTCATCCTCATAAATAGTTAAGACCAATACATGGACATAATATGTAAATTGGAAATCTTGTGGAAATAATTGACAAAGTTGGTGAATAAAATCTTTCTGCAGATGAAAATTGCGTAGATGAAGATTCTGTTAACCACTGTTTTGTGATTGACAATTCATCAAATTATCCTAGTGAGTAAACATTCAAGATGAAGAAATGAATTATAATACATTAATAGGATGAATAATCTGTATCTG
>PVIY010018446.1:0-47575 GCA_004026745.1 Myrmecophaga tridactyla | reverse complement strand
AGGGCGGCTCCGGGGGCGGGGTGGGACCTTGGGGCCATCGCCAGAACCCAAGCACCCCTAAGGGACAGTGAGGCACCCAGCGCGAGGCCCCGGGAGGCAGGTGGAAGCAGACTTGCTTGCTCGGCCCTGAGGGACAGAAACGCCCCCTCAGAGCAAGAGCTCCGGGGATGCAGACCCCAGCTGATCTGGAGGAGGTTCTAATGGAGATGCCCAAAGTTGGACTATCCAGAGGGTTGAAGCGAACCCTACTGGGGTTTCCAGAGAGCCCTGGCTGGACTGGATCAGAGGCTTTTTCTTAAACGTTTTCATTTGACAACAACTTTAGATTTCCAGAGTTCTCATGCAACTCCACACTTGGTTTCCTGCCCCCAGCGGGGAGCTGACAGCCACACAGGGACATTAACAGAAGCCCAGGCCCAACTCGGGTTTCTTCAGTTTCTCCTAACATCCTGTGTCCCACCCAGGCCCCCACGTGACACTCAGTCACCAAGTCCCCCGAGGCTGCTCGGGCTGGGCAGCTGGTGGCCTACACGGCTCTGAGCTGAGCTGGCTGGGTGTCTGTGGGGTGCTCCCTGACCATGTGTGTCTGGAGGTTTTCTCGAGATCAGAGTGGGTGCGGGGCGCTGGGTGCTGGGAGGAGGCTCTCAGGCTGCTGTCCTTTCCGGTAGCAGCCCTGCGAGACTAAGCATCGTTGACTCAAAGTCCATGTTTCTCTGGGCTTTCCCCAAACCTCCCCATCAGACGAGGGGCAGAGGCAGAAGGGCCAGCCAGGCCCAGCCTGGTCCCCTGTAAAGAACCCCCCAGAGACCACCACTGGCAGAGGGAGGCCCGGGGAGCCACCCATGAAACCTGAGTGAGGGAGCCAGGAGGGAGGGGGAAGGAGTACCCCTTACTAGGGAGGGGGCCGGCTCACAGCCACACAATCTCCAGCCACCAGTTAAAGCACAAAGCGGCCTCGAATCCCAGGGTAGGGGACAGAAAAGCCCCGACACCCCTTTAAAGCAGGGGGAGGTCCAAATGTACCAGATCTGTCCATCGTCCCCTCCTAACTTGGCTTCTCCCCAAGGCCTGCCCCTGGGTTGGCCCCATGTGCAAACTACACACTGGTCTCCAAAACTGAGGGTGACTGGAAGGCAGCACGACCAGGTGCATGAAGAGGAGCAGGCCGGAATGTCCCATCAGAGGCACGAGGGCCAACTGTGACGCCCTCCTCGGCTTCCACCAAGGGGGTACAACCTCACACTAGCCCACTCGCTAAACGACACATGGCTTAGCCAGGCCAGCCAGTCCTGCCATGTGCTGGGCTGGAGGGCAGGGTTTTATGCCTGAAAGAAGGAGTGGGAGGTAGGGCTCAGCCAAGTGTGGTTGACCCAACTCTGGGGGGTGCTGGAGGGGCTTTGGGAAAAGCTCCCTGAACTCACTATTTGGCAGAGTCAGAGAGCTGGAATTCCCGCCTCCGGTCATAGCACTCCTGGATCCCCGGATCATTCCATAGGGTCTTGATGGCGTTGACGTACTGATGCTCGAAGGTCGTGACCTTCTCCACGTCCACTTCCCGGATGAGGAGTGCGTTGGCCTGCATGGGTGGGGGTGGGGGGTGTGAGCACTGCCGGGCTGCCAGGAGCCTCACACGAGCCCTTCGCTGAGGTTCTGGCCAAGCTAAGCAGCATCCTGGTTATGGCTGAGTCGGAATCATCACCTTGAATCTCCTCCCACCAGAAAGAGACAAGGGAATGGTGAGAAGGGGGGAAATTCAACTTCCTCATTTGGAGAAGGTCTGATATTCTCGCAAGCAGTGAGGAAAATAAAATCAATAGGCCAAACCCTCAATCTTGGGGCTTGTTCATATGAAATGTAACCCCGCAAAGGACAGGCTAAACCTACTTAAAATTAGGCTTAAGAGTCACCCCCCAGAGAACCTCTTTTGTTGCTCAGTTGTGGCCTCTCTCAGCCAACACTGCAAGCGAACTCACCACCCTCCCCCTCTGTATGGAGGACATGACTCCTAGGGGTGTGGACCTTCCTGGCAACGAGGGACAGAAATCCTAGAATGAGCTGGGATTCGGCATTAAGGGATTGAGAAAACCTTCTCAACCAAAAGGGGGAAGAGTGAAATGAGACAAAATAAAGTGTCAATCGCTGAGAGATTTCAAATAGAGTTGAGAGGTTATCCTGGAGGTTATTCGTACGCCTTATATAGATATCACCTTATTAGTTTAAGGTGTATTAGAGTGGCTAGAGGGAAGTGCCTGAAACTGCAGAGCTACGTTCCAGTAGCCATGTTTCTTAGAAGATGATTGTATAATGATATAGCTTTCGCAAAATGACTATGTGGTTGTGAAAACCTTGTTCTGATGCTCCTTTTATCTATGGTATGGATAGACAAGTAAAAAATATAGATTAAAAATAAATAATAGTGGGAACAAATGTTAAAATAAATTGGTAGAGGGAAGTACTAGTGGTCAACAAGAGGGAAGCCTTGGAGTACCTGGCAGCAAGGCCTCTACGTCCAACAAGCATTTATTAAGCACCACAGACAACAGGGCCTGTGAGGCAATAATGATGGCAGGGGTGTGAAAGAGGCCATGCCTGAGTTTACAGAACGTCTCCAGGTGTCCAGGCTGCTGAGTCACACGTGACTGGGGAGGGTGGGGGCATCTGACTCCACCTTACAGGCAAGGTTCAGGGTCCAGGAGCCACCCCAGCCACCACATGGGATGGCCAGGCACAGCTCCTACCTGCTTCTGCCGCAGTGGGCCTCGCAGGCCTCTGCTGAAAGACACCACTCCAGAGAGCTGCAGACACGCATACGCTCGGGTGGCAGTGCAGTGAACTCGGCCTGCCTGGCGTGTCTGTCCTTGGGACCACTCAGGCTTTATGACTAGGGACTGAACGCGCCCAGGCAGAACCCCAAATGGGCAACAAGGGGGTCCTCCCAAAGGCTCCAAACCCAGACAGCTCCCTTGGTGTCTCCCAGACCTGCGAGGCTCTCCCGACTTGCCGACTCCTCAGTGATGCTCCATGGCTCCCAGCTACCCCCACTGCCCAGTCAGTCAATCTTTGGCCCCCTTGGCCCCCCAACCCCGGCCCCCACCCTACCTCACCCTCCTCCCACCCTTTAGTCTGGGTGGATACAAGGACATCTCAAAATGCAGTACAGGGTCTCCTGCTCTGGGAGGACTTGGACAAAGAGTTGCCAGTTCCAGAAAATCCTACTGACTTGGGAAACTTTTAGAGCAGGGGTTGGCAAACCATTACATAAAAGACCAGAGAGGAAATATTTTCGGCTTTGGGGGGCAAGTGGTCTCTGTCACGACTACTCAGCTCTGCCACTGAAGCAAGAAAGCCACCACAGACGGTACATAAACGAATACATGTAGCAGTGCACCAATAAAGCTTTATTAACACAAACAGGCAGTGGGCCACGGGGGCCATAATTCGCCAGCACTGTTCTAGATGCCTGTGGGGATCCACAGTCCAGATATGAACCTAGACACTCAAGAGACACAGACGGGAAAGAGTAAAGAAAGAGCTGAGGCAGGAGGCAAAGAGGGACCCAGAGGGTAGAAGGCTCACCCAGGCCCCTTTATGCATGCCCTAGTCCGGGACAGCTGGGCCTCCAGGCCAATGCCAGACCCCATGGGGATCCCTGATTTTTTCTGGGAGGAGGGGATATGCTCAAGAGAGAAAGACTCAAGTCCGAGACATACCAGAAATCTGAGTTATTGTTATCTTAAGCCTTAAAGGAAATGAACTAATTTGAACTACTTCCCATGTCAAGCTTCAGCCTTGAGCAAAGTTCTGTGGCTGGATCCTAGGTCTGTGAGAGTAGAGTTACCAAAGGGAAGCCAAGAGCCCCTTTGCTGGGAGGCTCAGGGAAGTCACTGGCCAGGGATGCCTGGAAAATTCCTGAGGCTGCTGGAGAGGGCCTGGAGGCCTCCATCATTTCAGAAAAGCCCCCATGCAGGACCCTGGAGAGCTGGCCCCACCCACAGCATGTGAAGGCCCCTCCAGGAACAATGCACCACTGCTCCAGTGCCCCTGGCACCAGGGTGTCTGCCAAGAGGCTCCCAAGAAGAGAAAGCAAGCTGTAGTACCAGGGGAAGCCCAGGGATGGCAGCTCAATTTGCTGCTAATTTGCTGTGCAACCCTGGGCAAGTTGCTGCCTATCTCTGAGCCTCAATTTCCTCATCTTTAAAATGAACAGGGAATATTTAGAGTGCAATCATAAAGACAAATAATCCAATTTAAAAATAGGCAAGGGAGGGCAGGCCACAGTGGCTCAGCAGGCAGACTTCTCACCGGAGACCTGGGTTCGATTCCTGGTGCCTGCCCATGCAAAGAAAAAAAAAAAAAGCTGGCAAGGGAGGGCGGTGCAATAATGACTCAGTGGCAGAATTCTCTCCTGCCATGCCAGAGATCTGGGTTTGATTCCCAGAGCCTGTCCATGCCCCCCAAAATAAATAAATAAAACAGGCAAGGGATTTGATAGACACTTGTCCAAAGATCGATAAATGGCCAAAAGAAGACACTCAATGTCATGAGCCATCATGGAACTGGAGACCAAAACCACAGTGAGATCCCTTCACCCCCACTCGGATGGCTAGAATCAAAAAGACAGATAGTCATAAGTGTTGACAAGGACGGGGAGAAACCAGACCTCACCTCTGCTGTTTGGAAGGTGAGATGGGGCTGCCTTGATGGAAGACCATCCGGCAGCTCCTCAGAAGGTTAAACAAGGAACTATCACAGGACTCAGCAATTCCACCCCTAGTGGCCCACCCGGAGGAATGAAAGTCTCCATCTGTAGAAAAACTTGTGCACAAATGTTTCTAGATTCATTAATCATAGTAGCCAAAAGGTGGCAACAGCCCAAATGTCCATCAACTGATGAAGAGATAAGCAAACATGGTCCACCCAGACAAAGGAATATTACCTAGCTATAAAAAGGAAGGAAGTTTGGAGACATGTGACAACACGAATGGGCCTCAAAATAATGCTGCTGAGTTAAGCCGGACATAAAAAAGATACTGTCTGCTTCCACTGATGGGCAATGTCTAGACGAGGCAAGTCCAGAGACAGAAAGCAGAGCCGAAGTTCCCGGGGGGTGGGGGTAGGGAACAGCCACTAGTGGGCAAGGGCTTCTGTGGGTGATGAAAGTGTTCCCCAGATGATGTGACTGTACTAACCACAGCTGGACTATGTGCTTTTTAGTGGGCAGCCTGTGTATTTTTTAAAAAGGGGAAGGACCAGTCCCGGTGTCCCCATGAGGGCTGGTTGCAGGTGTGAAGCCCCTGGGGAGATGGGCAGCCCCCTCGGTGCCTCGGCTTCCCCGCTACTCGGGAGGACCGTCGTAAGGCTCAACTCAGTCCTGCACCCCAAAACCTCAGCCGGCCCCCGTAAGGCAGCTGGTCCTCAGTGGCCTCTGCCTCCCAGAGGGAACAGATGAGGAGTGAGGCCTGGGAGCCCCGTCCCCCGCCTGTCCCCCCGCCCCCGGCGCACCCACCTTGTTCTGCTCGTCCTTGTAGAGGATGCGCAGGGTCTCCATGGCCCTGACCATGGCCTGCATGGCGGTGAAGATGTTCTGGTAGACGAGCTTGGTGAAGCCCCGCTTGTCCTCCTCCGAGTAGCCGGCGCCGTGGATGATGCGCATCTGCTTGATGAACGTGCTCTTCCCGCTCTCGCCCGTGCCTGCGGGGCGGGGGGCCGAGGGGTCAAGGGCAGGGGCCTGGCCCAGGAGGAGGGACCTCTGCCACTAGGAGTGCGGGTGGGCGGCAAGCCGGCCAGATGCCCACCACCCGCCCAGGGGTCAACCGAAACAAGGGAGTTTAAGCCCCCGGAGCAAGGCCACTTGGCAGGTCGGCTGCAGAGCTGGGCTGCAGGGGCCTGTGCTGCCAGCACCTTGCTGAAGCCCACCCATCCTGAGAACACGGGCTCTCGAGAGTGGGGGTCATCAGTGACCTCTCCCCAGCTCCGGGGGGGCGGGCATCTGACATACTTCAACAGCAGCTGACCATCTTGCAGAGCCCTTCCCTGTGTTTGCTCTCCCCACTCACACCCCCATTTGACACAAGAAACAGGCTCACAGAAAAGAAAAATGAGGCTTGAAAAGCACCTGTTACTGACACATAAAATGTCCTTAGTGAATATCACATGCGTAGTGAGTACCATGTGCTTCATAAGTACCACAGGCTTAGTGATTACCTTAGGCTTACTAAGTACCCTGGGCTTAGTAAGCACCTAGGCTTAGTGAGTACCACAGGCTTACTGTGTGCCATAGACTTAGTAAGTACCACTGGCTTAGTAAATACCATGGTTTTTTTTTAGTAAATATCAAGCCCCCATTCCTCCCAGATAACCTGCCCAGTAAGGTCGGGAAGTGAACAATGGAATTAAAGCTCAAACCAGCTCTTCAGAGTCCAAAAAACAACAGCAACAGCATCCATGAGGCCCCTTCTGCTAGCAATGCAGCCAGGGACCCCAACGAGCACTTCTAGGGGTCAGGTGCTGTCTGGGGCCTTCAAGCGATTTGAACATGACACAGATGAGGAAACTGAGGCACAGAGAAGTGAGGTGTCTACCCACAAAGTGCTCTGGCATCTGCGGAGGGCCAGGCCACCCTGCCTCTGCCTGAGCACAGGCTTCCCGCAGGACAAGGTTCCAGGTTCAGCTCTGGGGCGCTCCCTGCCAGGCCCCACAAGGGCAGATTTCCCTTTGGAGCCAGAATTGAGTACTCGCATCCCAGGCCCCATGGCCTGAGGGCTGGGTCAGGTCACACGGTTCTGTACCAGTCTGCCAGTCCCCCAAGAGTTCCCATCCCCAGTGCCCCAGCTTGGCCTGGCACCACGCCTAGCGGCAGATGCCCTGCTGTGGCAGGAGGGGCCCAGACACGTGGCGCTGGGTGGGTGAGCCACTACTGACCTGCACGCGTGAAAGGCATGAGAAGGGAACCTCGGCGTTGTATGTGACCACAGTGAAAATTAAAACCAAACAAAAGACGCGCTTTTCAGGACACAGAGCTCGCAAGGCTGTCTATGTGGACACGCTCGCAAGGCTACCATCGCTCAGTGAGGGGCCTCCCGTTCCTGTGCTCCACGACAGGGTGGCCTGGGTGCCTGACAGCTCTGCCCAGGCACCCTGCAGGCCCCTCAGGGCCCGTGTCCACATCCACTCCCAGCCGGGAGCCTGGATGTCGCTGTCAATGCCTCTCCTGCCGGCACCTGCTCTGCGCACTTCTGCCAGAAGCACCATGGGGAGGAAGAGGGGTGGGAGCATCAGGGACAGGCCGCTCACACTGCACCTGCCCTCTGTGCGATGAGAAAGAGTGACACGGGCCAGCTCACAGCTTCCCGGGGGCCCGCTGCGCTCGTTTCCCAGCCATGGCTCCGCGAGGCGAGAGCCACTGCCACCCACACCCAGGCTGGCAGGACTGGGGCTCTGGCTCCCTGTGAGAGCAACAGGATGGGGAGGTCAGGCTGGAGAAGCATCCTGGGGAGGGCCCCACGCCACACCACACCACCTGGTCCCGACCCGAGCCCCCACCCCTAGTCGCCACGCCTTTGCGCAAAAAGAACCTGAGCTGGGCCCCTGTGGCTCCTTTGCCCCCATCCCTCCACCCTGCCATTTCCACCTCCCCTGCCCTGGGGAGGCCCACCCCGCCCCTTTCTGAGCAGCACGCCTCTGCCCACTCGGTCCCTGCACATGAAGGCCCCAACACGGTGCTGGTTCCTAAGTGTCCAGTGGCTCCTTCCAGAGAGGGAGCCTAATTCCCTCCCCTCAAGGGGGGCTGGGCTTGCTGATTTGCTTCTAAAGAAGAAAGACGACAGGAGTGATGGGATAACTTGTGAGGGTTGGTCCTTCTGAGCCCACTGTCCCGGGGCTCTCTCCCTGCCCTGGCTCTGGGGGCAGCAGCCACCATGCCATGTGGAACCACGTGGCAGGGAACCGAGGCCCCCACCCCGGCTCCGGGAAGGGACTGCCTCAGAAGCGACCCCTCCAGCCCGGGGCGAGTCTTGCGCTGCCGCAGCCCCACCATGAGCTCAACTAAAACCTCATGAGAGACCCCAAGCAGGACCCCAGCTATGCTGCTCCAATTTCCAATGCTCAGACAGTGTAAGAGAGTAAGCATCTGCTGGGTGAAGCTGCGAAGTTCTGGAGTCGGTTTTAATACACAGCAACAGACAGCGGACGTTCTCAGAATGCGCTGCTTCAAGCTCCCTACCCAATGGCCTCCTACAGGTCCCACCTGCCTGCACTGAAGCCCCCCGGCCCCCTTTTGGGGTCCCACAACTTCCCCAATGCCCCCCTCGCACTCCTCCAGCCTCCTGTCTCAGCACCTGCCAGCACTGTCCCATCAGCACCGCTGTACCTCACAGCCACACAAGACACCTCCTGGTCAGGATCTGCTCGATTCCCGCCCAGCCTCCTCTCCAGAAAGACCCTGAGGTCCAGCAAGCAACTCCCCGTCGCTGTGCTTTCTGGAACATTCCCTGTTGCCCAAAACAGGGTCCTCAGGCAGGCGTCTACTGCCAGCCTCTTGCGTGGGCGCCCAAGGACGGAGTCTGCAGGTCCCAGGGTCATGTGCCGGGCCCTCAGTGCATGTCCAACGGTACCAGGCTCCTAAAGCCCTGCTCTCTCACCACCTTGAAGCCAGAGCTCGTCTGTGAGAACCGATCGCCAAGCATGGGACACGAGTGCAAATCTGCAGCCTGGCAGCACGGGTCTTCTTTCAGCATTTTCATCACCACCTCAAATCCTTTCCAGGATAAATAAAATTTTACTTTGCTTCTGTCATCAAGAGGTCATTCCCCCTGCCCCACAGGCTACACCCAGGGCTCCAGAGGGACCCAGTGGCCCATTCCCCCAAAGCACGGCAAGAGGCAGGGCCCTCACAGGGGAGGCGACTCCAGTACAGTTTTCCTTCTGACACAGGATGGCTCCGCACAGTTGATATGGGGCCAAATCATCCTCTAGGAAAGAGGCGTCCGGGGCCCTAGAGGTGCTGGGTAGCATCCCTGGGCTCCCCCCACGATCCCAGGAGCTCCCCCTCCCAGCTGTGACAACCACAAATGCCTCCAGGCATCGCCCTATGTCCCCTAGAGGCAGTCATCCCCAGTTGAAAACTGCTGTTTTTGACAAAATATTACTACAGAAAGAAAATGGCCTGCTGATTCCTTTCGAAGGGTATTTTGCCTGCAAAAGGCAAGAAAGGGGCACCAGTTTGGAGCTTTTCACCCCCAAAGCAGGATAAGCACATCCAGGCCAGGCCGCAAAAGTGGCCAAAGGGCGTGGTCCCAAGGTAATGGCGCTCAGTGCCACACATGTGCCCCCTCACCCCCACCCCTGTGCTGCACACGTGACTCCACAGACCACAGCCCCAGCAAGAAAGGAGCTGACTGGGCACCATGTCTTCAAAAATGAGGATGCTGGCCCTGCTCAACCAGGGCCACCAAGGCCCCCAGGGGTGGCCTGAGGATGCTGTGGGGACGCAGGACACAGGGGGATGCCGCCCAGGTATCCCGAGAGTACTCAGGACATGGTGGGGTGTGGCCTGGGCACCTAGGGCAGTTGTGTGCTCACTGTACAGTCCCGGTTCCCTCAGCAGCTGTGGGGCAGGCGTGCCTGTCACAGAGAGCAGGTGGCAGCCTGCCTGGAGCCTGGAGTGAGACAGAGTTCAGGGCTAGGCCAAGGCCAAAGGGAGTGGGGTGCCTCCTGGAGCACAGGCAAAGGTGCTCTGGCAGTGGTGAGGGGCAGCCGGGCAGACAATTCAAAGACTCCAATCAGAAAGCGGCCCCCTGAGAAGCAGCTGCCAGGCCCGTCCCTGCTGACCCATCCTGGAGAGCCCCCACGCCCTCAGGGCCCAAAAGTGGGTGCTGCCTCCCCCTAAGGCAGCTACTATTGAAAAAGCAGACAATAACAATTTGGGGAGAGGGTGCAAGGAAACTGGAACCCTTGGCTGGTGGGAATGTAAAACGTTGCAGCCGCTGAGGAAGGAAATCTGGGGTTCCCCAAAAAGGCAAACAGAACCACCCTCTGACCCAGGGATCCCAGGCCTAAGTACAGACACACAGAACGGACAGCAGGGGCACAGACAGATGCTGGCCCCTCAACATTCACGGCAGTGATTCACAGTCGCTAGGGAAACAGAACATGGTCCACCCAAACGTGGAAGAGTGCACAGCTGTGAAGAGCTGTGAAGTGCTGCTACATGGACAGACCCTGAAAACCTCAGGCTTCTGGAGACAGGTACGTCAAATATGAAATATCCAAAGTATGCAAATTCACGGACACTGAAAGTAGAGCGGCGGGCACCAAGGCCTGGGTCAGGTAGGGAGTTGTGCGCAGGGAGTTTGTCTCAAAGGAAAGTTCTGGTCAGGGACAGTGGGGTCAGTGGTACAACGTCGTAACGCAACTCACACGGGTGGAAAGGCGCCTAAAAATGGTCAGAATGGCCAACTGGATGTTTTCACAACAAACAGAAATTTAAAAGCACACAAGAAGCGAGCCATGTGCTACCAACACCCCTAGTCCAGGCTGGAACGGAAATTCAGCTTCTTGGGCGGCGTGGACCGACCTCAGCTCGCCCCAGGCCCGTGACCCCACTTCCTGCAGCCTCAAAGTACACCCCAACTGCTTATGCCACCAGCTCCATGCCTGCTAAGAGCCCCCCAAGCATATGTCTTCATCTTCTGTCCCCCAGATTCTACACCGCAGCCCCTAGCAGCCCCATGGCCCCCCAAGCATGCAGGCTGCAGGGGATGGGGTGCACACAGGGGAAGGCAACATCACCAGATACTTCCAGGCAGAGGCCCAGGAGCTTCTGCGGTCCCTGGGGCAAGGCAAGAAAGTTCTCCGTGGCGATATGTGGACTAGCAAAACTTCGGACACAAACTAGAGCAACAGGAGATGATAACCAACTCTCTGCACATTCACATGTGGAGGCCGGGGGGCAGCCGGGCTCACCCACCTAGGGCACCCACGTGGGGTGCCCTGGACCCCGGCTGGCTGACACATCTCAACCCTGTGTCCGAGAAGATGGGGTGCTGCAGGACAAGCTCACAGGTCTGCCTGCAACAAAGCCGGCCTGAGACCTGGCTTGACTAACTCAGGGAGCTGTGGGGCCTGGGCTCCCCCGAGCATCCAAGAGGGTCAGAAGTGGGTAAGTGGAGTGTGGAAGGAAGAGAAGTGGGTGAGACCCTGCAGGGAAGGGAGCCTCACGAGGAGCTGGGGGCTGGGATGCAAGGGCTGGGTGCTCCCGAAGAGCAGAGAGTGGAGACTGGTGCTGCCCAGCCCCCACGGGCTCAGGAGGATCCCGGGCGCTGCAGCAGAGCCAGTTAAGTAGTAACAGCAACCAACACAGACCATGCCCGGCACCCCTGAAGCTAGGAAGAGAAGGAACAGGCGCAGGGTCCAGGGGCCCGAGGACTCACCACTGGGGACGCTGCCTGCCCTGCTCCAGCCTCAAGGATGCGGCTTACCTAGACCAACTGGTGGAGAGCACTTGTCACCAGACAGCAAAGAGAACCAAGACTGAGAGGCTCCCGCAGGGATGCATCAGCTGCTTCTGTGCTCTGAGGCAACGCACCCTCAAGGCCTCAGTCTCCCCATCTGAGAAATGGGTGTAAATGGGGGAGCAACTGGGAAATGGTGGGCAAGCGCTCCTCCTCGCCTGGCACCTAGCAGAAAGAGCAGAGTGCCCAAGAGCGCGGGGTAGAGCTCTTTAGTATGGGGCGCGGGGAGGGATGCCAAGGGGCCTGGAGTGCAGACACTGGCGCCAGGCCAAGTCTTCGGAAATTATGCGAATGGAGCCGTAGTTCCAGGTCTGTCATTCCAAAGGGACTAAGACCAGAGTTGTAGCACTAGAAGGACAAGCCAAGAGCGTCTGATGTGGGAGTCGGGAAACTTTCTATCACGAGCAGGAAAACAGATCGCTGCAGCCTTGTGGGCCTTGCACTACTCAGCTCTGCCCCAGCGACAGGTGAACAAATCTGCACACCTGCGTGCCCCCGGCAGAGAACAACGCACCCTCTTACAGGGGAACCCAAGAGCAGCCCCACACCAAGTGTTCATGGGCACGGAAGGGCTGCTGGTTGGGGGCTCTGTGAGCGGGTCCAGTGAGACGGGGCACTACCCTGTACCTGTGATGCTCAAAAAGGCAGAAGGACAGTGGAAGTCCCTATGTGAGGGGGACAGAGGCGAGACCCCCCCATGCGGAAGCCCACACTCCCACGTTCCCGCCTGCCAGGCCAAGCCCCCCCCACCCCCCGCCACCACCACCACCCCACTGCTCTTTGGCTGAGATGCTGGACTGGGAAAGGCAAGATCCAGAGGAGGCCTTCAAGACACATGGTTCCCTTCAGCAAATGGTGGTAGGTGCTGGGCAGAAGCGTGGGTGGGGATGCAGTGCTGCTTCCCAGGGCGCTCCTGGTTCAGTCGGGGAGACCAGCAACCCCAAAGGAGCCCATCTGCACCCATGCAGACCCCTCCAGGCCTGGGTCAGCCAGCACCAGGAGACTGGGAAACAAGAACCCCTTCCTGACAAAGCATCTCCCCATCTCAGGCTCCTCGTGGGAAAAACTAGCAACTGGGCACTAGGAACGACGTCACGATGGTGACAGGGGACTAAGGCTGGGGACGGGGACAGAGGGTCCCTGGCGCCTGCCACGTCAGAGCCAAGAGGGACAAGCTGCCATGCCTCCACCACCTCGTCCGTGGAACGGGGATGGCGAGGGCACTGTCACGGGGCTGCAGTGGGCCCGAGGGAGACACACTCATTGCAGCAGGATGGACAGACATACTGAGGGCAAGCGGGGCAGAGGGTACATGGGATCTTCCAGCATAGTTTCTTACACTGGCGTGGATCTGCAATATTCTCACTACAAACTCCAACTAAATAAAAGCCCCACCAAGTTTGCCTGCTCCAGGAACCCCAAATGTCTTCCCAGGCCTACCCCACCCCTGCACAAAATTCAGGACCCTTCCCGCAGTCTTGCCTCCCCCCAGTCTAGCCTGGCCTGGGGTCGTGGCTGATCTCAAGTGTGTGTCAGGGACACAGGAGCCTGCGCCATTGGCTCCACGGCTCTCAGTGGAACACGACGGTCAACGCGGGGCCCCACAGGCAGGCAGAGGCGGAGGCAGGCGCTCAGACAGGTTGGCATTCACCCAGAAGACAGGGCAACAGCGGCACCTTCCCCTGGGGCTGCGAGAATCCGCACTGAGATGGCGCGTGGGAAGCGAAGGGTGTGGCAGAGAGATGTGGCCACCAGCCTGATCCTGGGGTTGGCGCTCACGCCCAAGGCCCTGGGACAGAACCTCTGTGACTCAGTTTCCTCAACTGTCCCACGGAGTTTCTGTCAGGTTTCCTGACCAGAAACACTTACCCTGCTCAACGGAAAAGTAATAGACAGAAAAGTCATAGACTGAAAAGTCAGTGGGAAACCCCCATCCATGTTTTAGAGAATTGGACTCCAGGAGGAAAGGGGCTAAGGCCCACCACCTGCTCCAGGCAAGATGGAGGGAGCCAGCCAGGGGGCAGGGCCATGGGCCGGTTTAGACCTGGGGGGCTCCTCCCACAGAGACCAGAGGAATGGACTCCTACTCCATCTAGAAACACCTGGGGGGGGGGTATGCTCCACCTACAGAGACCTTGGTTGGGGGGGGACGACACTTCACCTACGAGACCTGGGGGGGGGGCGGTGCCCCACCTACAGAGACATGGGGGGAAACACTCCACCCACAGACACTTGGCGGGGGACAATCCACCCACAGAGACCTGGGAGGGGTATGTGCCACTTACAGAGACCTTGACGGGGGATGCTCCACCAACATAACTTGTGGGGGGAACATTCCATTACAGAGACCTGAGGGGGGACATTCCACCTACAGAGACCTGGAGTGGGGGACAATCCACCCACAGAGATCTGGGGGGTCCTGCTCTACTTACAGAGACCTTGCAGGGGGACAATCCACCTACAGAGACTTGTAGGGGGGAGCACTCTATTCACAGAGACCTGGGAAGGGCACCTCCACTCACAGAGACCTGGGGGGACAATCCACCCACAGAGACCTGGGGGCAGTGAGGAATGCTCCACCTCGAAAACAGAGCCATGATGCCTGCTCCACCTGCCCACAGGGTCCCTTTGAGGGTAAGGGGCAGTGGGGCTTGAAGCCACCAGCTGCTTCATTCCTGGTCACTCTGGAAAGGGCTCGAGTCACCGCTGCTGGTGCTGAGACCAGCTTCCAGGAGAGGAGGAACAGAAGCCATCTCTGAGGAGAATGTGAATGTTACTGACCCAACTGATTCCTGGGCCAAGACCTTGAAAGGCAAAGCAGGAGGACTGAGGTGGAGCCTGGAGCCCCGGGGAACGTGCCCCAACTTGGGCAAAGGAGGGATGTGGCCCGGCATGTGGGTGGACCACCTGTAACGACCCAGCCTCCCCATCCACAGCAAGCACCACCTCCAAGGCCCCAGGGCAGGTGGCACCTGGGGTCAGGGCAACTTCCGGCTGCGGCCGAGGCAGAGCCCCATCGGGATCCGTAACTGTGAAAGGTAAAATGAGCACTAAAGCCTTGACTCCAGGTGGAGGGCAGGGGGCCCAGGCGCCCTTGGCAGGGTACACAACACACTCACAAAATCGAGGGTCACACACTTGCACGTGGGAGCGGGCAGGTCTGGGCTAGGCAGGGCAAGGCTGATACTGTCAAGTGTGCGTGCGCATGTGTATGTGTGTGCGTACAGTGTGTGTAACCACAGTGGTTCCAGCCCCTGGAAACTCGGCCCAGCAGACCACCACTCCGATGTCACCAGCTGTGGCCACAGGCCCACGCTCAAAGATGGGCCGACCTCCAGGCCAGGGGTCCGTGAAACCAAGGACGCCAATGCAGCGCAGGGCGATGGGCTTTGTACTTAACTGAAGCCCCTCACATACACAACCCGCCTCCTTCTCGGGAAACCCAGAGTGAGGACCTGACACCCCCGCCTGACAGAGGGAACTGGGGCTCAGGGACACATGGCGGCTTCCAAAGGTCCCAAGGCTACCACTGTAGACTGGACGGCTTTAGGGCCCCTGGCCCCCAGCCTCGGTCTTTCCTGCCCCCCCGCCCCAGGACACCCGTCTCCCCACGCTGCCGGGGGACCACCACTCAGGCAGAGGGAAAGCCAGGGAGGAGGCCCCGGTCAGCCTCAAGGGCTCCAGGGAGGAGCTGTGACTGTGAGGCCAATGGATGAGGGGAGGGGGGTGGGAGGACCAGGACCTTGTCCCTGCATGGCCTCGATGCCCCACAGGTGACCTGAGCCCAGGGCTGTGACAGGATAGACCTCTGGACTCCGTCCCGGCATCTTATCTCCACAAAGGTGGCAAAGTCTGCCGGGTGGCACCTGGGCCGTGGCCCCTGCTGGAGGGGGCTGAGAGGCCCAGACATCATCGCCACAGGACCAGGCCACGCCATCGGCTCCCCCTTCACCTGAGGGCTCTGAGCAAACAGACCCAAAGCTTGGGACACTGTCCCTGCAGTATCACTGCAGTATCATTCATGCAACACAGGGTTCTGAGCCCCCAAGCCCCTGCCTTGTGCCCTCATACCACAGCCTTTCCTGGGGCCTGCTGAGACATGGGGAGGGCTGGTGTGCACCCCAAGTCCAGCCCAATCCCACTCTCCAAGCCAGCTGGGTGCTGGGCCTGGGTACATGCCCTGCCTGTGTCCACCCATCTCCCCAGGGACAAGACCAGACACTAGCAACTAGAGAAATGAACCCAAACCCCAACCCTGGGGGCCGCCCTCCAGAGACCCCTGCCCGGCTGGACAGGAAAGGCCCACTCAGGGGCCAATGGATGAGGTGGTGGGGGAGGGAGGACCAGGACTCGTCCCCACATGGCCTCAATGCCCCACAGGTGATCTGAGCCCAGGGCTGTGACAGGACAGACCTCTGGACTCAGTCCCGGCATCTCAGCAAGAAGGAGGCCGCCAGTCAGCAGGGATGCCACAAACGACGATGGTGTGTCCCTTACTCGGACATGCTTTCACCCACCTCACCCCACATCGTCCTCACAATCACCCACCAGGTCAGTGTAATTATTCCTGTCTAACAGAAGGGGACCCTCTGGGGCACGGGAAGGCAGATAGATGAGGTCTGGGTGGCCCCGGCCGCACGCCGCCACCTGTGGCCCGGTGTCTTCCAAGTCTGGGGGTGACTTGGGGGTGACTCTCACCTCCCAAGGCCCTCCTGACAGTTATTCACAGAGAGGTGATGCAAAGCATGTAGCAGCAAGACCAGAGGTGACAAGACAGAGCAGCTGGCTCCCCCTGACGAGCTCTGACCTGCCCAAGAGCTTCTCTGACTGTCGCTTGGAATCCTGTGGGGGAGGGGCTGCACCCCCATTTTACTGTTGAGGAAACCAAGGCGGTGAGGCATGGCTGGCTCGTCCAATGCCCCCCACTCCACCCCCCTCCGAGGGTCTCATCCACTGCCCCCTGTCAGCTGGCACAGGGCAGCCCTCTGAATGACCCGCCTACCCCGAGTGCAGGGACAAGGTGCAGGCCACAGAGCTACCCCTGGGGACTTGTTTTTCTACAAATCGGTGCGGGAACCACGGACAGGTGGCAACGAGCCCCTGGCCACCCTGCAGCCCCCGTTAGCACGCATTCACTGGGCCCGATGGGCTCACCCTCTCCATCTTCCCTGGGGGTGTAAGGCCAGTGATCACACTGCCCCTCCAAAGCCATTTCCGGCAGGCCTGGGACCTGCAGGGCTCATGCTGGTGCCTGGGGGTGGGGGACTGACACCACTCACTGCTGCCCCATGGAGGGAACAGTCGGGGGCCCGGACAGGCAACGGGGCTCACAGGCACGCACTCAATGGTCCTCAAAAGGGGATGAGTCGGACCGTCTGGCGTTGTCTGGGGGCATTTTGTTTTGTGCTGCTGGCATCGAGTGAGGGGACCCCAGGGAGGCTGCTCAACACCCCACAGGGTCCAGGATAGTCCCACCCCACAGAACGAGCTGGCTCCATGTCAGCAGTGCCAAGGGGAGACCCTAATAGAGGAGCACTGCTGAGCAGTCCAGGAGGGGATGTGTTCACGGAACAGATCCTGGCAGCACACCTACCACGTGCCAGACACACACTGGGGGTTGAGGAAATAGTGAACAAGTTGCCATGACAACGTAGCCATGGTGGCAGCGAACACGGGGGGTGGGGGGGGTGGCTGACACAGGGCTGAATGTTTACTGCAGGTCCTTGCTGAGTCCACGACCTCAACCTCCCTTTACTCACAAATGAGGAAACTGAGGCACAGGCCTGAGGTCATACAGCTAAGTAGCAGCAGTGGGCCCTGAATCCCAGCCGTCTCCACAGCCCATGAGGGATGCAGGTCCATGGGCCCAAGGACTGCCCATGGGCCCAGCAGGAACTGAACACCCGGTCCCTGTGCTTTAGCAACAGCCTGGCAGCAGTGGGGGGCAGAGGGGCGGAGAACTCAGTCAGGGGTCTTCTGCAGGGATGGGGAGGGAGGAGTGGGGCTGGGGGACGCTGGTGCAGTCAAGTGCAGGCAGCACCTGGACAACCCACCTGGAGGCACCAGGCCCCAGGGAAACTGGCCGGAGCAGGACAGAAGCTATTAGAGCCTCGAGGGGTTGCCAAAGTACCTCCCCAAACCCCTCCCCCTGCCAACAATGCCGAGGTCTGGGACCCAGGTTCTGGGAGCAGCCTCAAGCTCAGCCAGGATATCTGCACATGGGGGTCTCCAAAGCCCATGGCCGCCCTGGCCAGGAGGCCCAAGGAGCTCGCGGTCCTCAACAAGCAGGCCAGCAGGCTCGAGTCCATTACCAGCCGCCACCGAGTTGGGACCCAGCCCAGTGCCCTTCCCAGAGTCCCCAACCAGGCACCCCGCTCCCGACCCCGTATTCAGGGGGGCCTTCCTCACTGCGAGCCCCACCTTCCAGGCCAGGAGCAGCGACTGAATTAAACGTCCCCCAGGTCTCACCACGGAGAAGGCTCTGCCACAAAAATCAGAAAGTGAAACCTGTGGTTAAACATCTGCGGGAAAGCACTTCCTTGCCCTCACCGCAGCAGCCGGTGGGCCAGGACTGGAGGCTCTGCAGCAGTGTGTGGGGGTTCAGCCTGGGATCCAGGCCCCGGTTCAAGAGGCCGGCACAGCCAGCCTGGGGGGACAGGTAGGGAGCCACGGGGGACTTCTGGAGGCTTCCCTTGCGGGGAGTAGCCTTGGGCTCTGGCCAGGGCCCCTGGCACAGGAAACAAGTACACCCCAAGATCAGCACTTCTCAGGGCCCCTCCTGGGACCAGCAGGGAAGCTGAGGAAGAGGTTAGCTTTGAGCAACACTTCTGGACTCCAAGAAAACAGATGCCTTTTAGCAAAGAAAAAAGACATTAAAATTAAAGTCCAGAGGCCCTCCGAACGCTCCAGGGTGAGTCACTGATCAGCCCAGCCCTACTCAGGGCCGTCCCGGGCGCTTCCTGCTCTGCCGTCGGCAGGAAGACGGCACCATGACCCTGTGCGGGGCCTGTGGTCCCACTACGTGCCCCAGCCCTGGAGGCACGCCCTTCCCACGGGGCCGCCCCGCCCCACGCCGGATTCCACGCCGGATTCCGGGCCTTCTCAGCGTCCTTTGGGGACCCGCGAGGGCTGGACAGGAAGCCTTCAGAACTAACCACCCTGCTTTATTTAGAAATCCCGCCGCCATGCCAGCTGCCCCTTGCGTGGGGACATGGGGACCCCGGCCACAGGGATTCCCACAAAGCCATCAAGAGGAAGCCGCCAAGTCTGCCACAGCCAACAGAGAGGGGCCCAGCCCAGAGGGTGAATGGGAGAGCCAGCAGCCCTGCTTCTGCGCCCCGGCACCCCTGCCTCTGCGCCCCAGGCCTGCGGCGGGGGATAGAGGATGCCAGCCAAGCACGCACTCAGTGACCAGGTCTCATCCACCCAGTCCCCGCCACCAACAGGCCAATGATTGACAAGGACGGAGACTAGAGTCACAAGCCTAATAAACTCTCTCTACATATACACAGATGTATATATGTTCACATATACACTGACTCCTGAAAACACACACACATACACAGCTTTGGGCCTTACAAAAATATTCACTTTTTGAGGTAATTCAAGCAATACCTATATGATTTCTTGAACCACTTATGGTGATTATACACCAGGTTTTCAACAAATGCTTTATGCTGTTCCACTGAATGAGGGCAGTTCTCAAACGGGGGTTCTGCCCCCCAGGAGAGATCCTCGGTTGCCATGAATGGAGAGGGTGCTGCTGGCATCAGATGGAGGGGAGGGGGGCCCAGGGAGGGGCCAGGGTGTTCAGCACCCCACAGTGCCCAGGACACCCTCACCCCAGAGAACAACCGAACCCGTGTCACAAGGCCGAGGTGGAGAGACCCTGCCCTATGGAAAGGAGATGCACGTGTGAGGAGTAAAACGACTTCTGAAATGGAGCTGCAGAGGCAGCACGGGAAAAGGCCCCGCTGGTCCCAGGGTCCAGCTCGCCAGAGACCGGCTCTAGGACCCCCAGAGCCCAGTGGAAGGAAGGGACAAGGTGAGCGAAGCGGTCAGCAAGTCAACACGCTGCTCCACCTGGCTCCACACACAAGTGAAAAAGCAGCAAGCTTGGGGCCGAGAGGCCAGAGTCTCACCCAGAAACCAGCCCTTCATGGCAGCAGAGGCCACCACCCGCTGTACCAGCCTCCCTGCACCCCATCACGAAACACCTCAAAGGAGCCATGGAAGGGCAGGGAAAAAGGGCAAGGAGTCCCAGGGAAAGGGCTCCTGCGTGGGGCTACACCAGCCAAAGCATTTTGGCACTGGACCAGAGAGGATCGGAAGGGATCCAGGAAAAGCAGACCCCAGCTCCTACCCCCAGTCAGCAGGAGTGCAGCCACCTCCCCGCGCTGGGCACCTATGCCTGACCCTCCATTTTCCTCCCTGCAAAATGGGGGCATGCACTGGCTGGCTGGAAGGAGAGGATGAGCCACAGAAGTGGGAAGGGCCTCTCCCTTGCCCCCTCAGCCTACAGAATAGGGACTCGCAGCCCTTGCCTCAGAAGGCTGTTACCAAATTCAAGGCCTGAACGGTAGCTAGGAAAGCTGGTAAGGCAGTGCTGCTGACCCAAGGGCCTGGCGGGCCAAAGTGAAGACTGCCATGCTCAAGCAAGAGGTCCAGGCGCCTTGAGGCTCGAGGACTTCCCATAGGAGGCAGAGCCGGGCTCAGCATTGAGGGCTTCTCCTCAGGGATTCTGCATGCTTTGGGGTTCAGGGATCTCTCTGAGAAGCAGATGACCCTGGACCCCCTTACCCTCTGGAAAGCTCACAACCCAGCAGGACTGGCTTCCCCGTGGAGGAGCCCTGGCTAGAAGGGCCTGACACTGAGGCTTGAGGGGGCAAAGGAGAGGGACACTCAAGGGGGAAGGGAGTCACCCAGTGGGGAGGGGGCACCCTTCGGCAGATACCAGGAAGCTTGTGGGGCTGAACAGTAGCACTTCCAAATTCACTCCAAGCCTCCGCCCCAGGTCCAGGCCTGGCTGGGTCTCCCAGATGGGAGTATGGAAACTCAGCCCTACGCTGCAGCCACCAAGCTGCTCAACTGCATCCTTACCCCCAAGTTCCGTCCTAAATCCAAAGTGTCTCACCCAGCCACCCAGGCACGATGCTTGAAGCGTCATGCCACCAGGGCCTTCCAACCCCCTCCTTCCAAAAGGAACACATCCACCACTCGTCGCAAAAGCTAGCCTGTCCCATGCCATCCTCTGAAAATGCCCCTCAGATCTCACTGCAAGAGTTGCCTCCCAACTTAAAGTCACCTCTCTGCTTGTGTGAGTTTCCTGGAAAGGTGGCCTGTTCTACAACCTTTAGGTCAATTGGAACTTATGTTTTAAAGAACACAGGGCAGGTCTTTCATCAACAACTCCTCTCAAGCAATTCCCTGCCAAGACCAGCCACCTTCCAACCCGCTGACCAGCACAAGTTTCTTCACCATCAGACTCAGCGCCTCTAAACCACGGCCATTCTTCAGAGCCCCCCCACCCCGCAGCAGCAGCCCCTCCCTCGGCCCTTCCAAGCTACCTCTGAGCAGCACGCAAGCATTCCCACCTTGCCCACAGTCCAGGAACTAAAGCAGGAGCTGGGGAGAGGCAGGGAAGGGCACGGGTTTCTGTTTTGTAAACGACCTCCTGCCTGTGACTGCAAAGGTGCGTCCTTCCCCAGCCCATATTTGGAGTGACAACACTTTGCAGACAGCTGGGCAGACTTGCTCCCTGTAACAGGTGTGCCTTGGGGAGATGAAGACCTGAACTCAGAGTTTCTCCAGGAAGAGGAGGATAGGGAGGGCAAATTGGCCCCAAGGAGGCCCTTCGGGTTAAATCCACACCCCAACTCCCCTGCCTGAAGAGTTTAAGGAAAGGAGGGGAGGGTGGAGAGTTGGCCAATTCTGAAAACTCAGGCAAGCTCCGGCTGTTGTCAACTCCGCCCCAGCCTCTAGCTACAGCAGGGAAACCCCAGGGAAGAAAGCTGGGCTTCTCCCCTCCAGGGCTGTATATTCTGTGGGAGCTGGCCCACCCCCACCCCCACCCCCCAGCAGAGGAAAGAGGAGGCAGGGGAAGGGGTCTGAAGGGTCAGGAGACATCTCTGGATGGGGTCAGGCCTGTAAGTAGGGGACAGGGCTCCACCTGGTGGGAAGAGTCAAAATGGGATCCTGGGAGAGGAGGGGTGCATCTTGCAGAAGACTGCCCAAAGGTCTAGCCCTGAAGAGATGCTGGGGGCAGCAGGACAGGGTCAAAGGCCAGCCCTGGGCCTGGAGGAAAGGGGTGGGTGTGGGGGTCGCCCCATGAGAAGAGGCAGGGAGCAGACCCTGAAGGGTTCTCAAGGCCCAAACTGGACAGTAGAGGCAGAGGCTGACTCCAAAAGCTTTGGGAGACCCAATCTGGACAGCAGAGCCAGATACTGTCGCAGGAGGGTTCTGGGGCCCCAACTGGAGAGCAGAGCCAAGGACTGGCTCCAGTGGGGTTTGGGACCCAATCTGGACAGCAGAGACAGGGGCTCACTCAATAAGGTTTGGGACCCAATCTGGACAGCAGAGCCAGGAGGTGACCCCAGAGGGTTCTGAGGACCCTAACTATTAGTACAGTAGTGGCAGGGGCTGATCTCAGAGCTTCTTGGACCTTAATGGCCAGTTATGGCAGGAGATCCTTGGGGGTTCTGAGGCCCAAACTGGACAGCAGTGACAGAGACTGAACCCGAGTTCTGGGGCCCCGACCGACAACAGAGACAAGAACTGGCCCCAAGAGGGCTTGGGACCCAATCTCGACAACAGAGGCAGGGGCTGATCCCGGAGCTTCTGGGGCCCCGACTGGACAGCAAACACAAGGGCTGGCCCCAGTGGGGTCTGGGACCCAATCTGGACAACAGAGGCAGGGGCTGACTCCAAAAGGTTTGGGGACCAGACCAGAGAGCCGGGGAGCGCCGGCAGGCCCTCCCGGCCGCACTCACCCAGCAGCAGCAGCTTGAGCTCGCGCCGGGCGTCGCGCTTGTCCCGCCGCAGCTGCTTCTCGATCTCGGCGTTGATCCGCTTGGATTCCTTCACCTCATCGCTCAGGCAACACGCCATCATGGACTCCAGAGTCATCGTCCCGGCCCCGGGCCGCCCCGCGGCCGCCCCCGCCTGCCGCCGCCGCCGCCGCCGCCGCCGCCCCCCGGGCCCCGGGCCCTGGACGGAGCCGCCTTGCCCGCTGCCCGCCTCGGCCCTCGGCCCCCAGCCCGGCCGGGTCCCGCCTCGGCCACCGCCTCGCGCAGCCGGGTCCCTGCTCGGGCCGCGCCAGCCGCGAACTCCCGCCCGTGCGCCCGCAACCCGCGCGCCGCCGCCGCCGCCAACCGCAGCCACCGCGACCGAGCGACAGCGCCGGACAACCGAACCTTGGGCCGGGAGAGCCGCGGCGGACGGGCAGGCGGCCCAGCCAATGACAGGGGGCGGAGGCCCCGCGCGCCCGCCGGCGGGGGCGGGACTAGCGGCGCGAGCCGGGCCTGGGCGGGGCGTCGGCTCTGTGCGGGCGGGGCGAGGCGGGGCCTGGGCGGGGGCGGGGGCGCCCGCGGGTTAGGTTGCGCCGACGTGGGAAGGGGGACGCGCAGCCTGGAGTCGGGGCGGGGCCGCCCGGGATTGTGGGAATGTGGAGGACTCGGCCTGGCTGGCTCGGCCCCACTCGGCTTCGCTCGGCCCAGCTCGGCCCTCGCTCGGCCTGGCCAGGGAAGCAGAGGCGCCGCCTGGACCGCGGTGGTCCTTGGGGGTCCTTGGACCCCCTGACGCGCGATACGCGGTACTAGTCTATCCAAGGTCGCCAGTGTGCAGGAAGCTGCCTCTCCCGGGAAGTCCCCTGGGAATGGTCCTTCCACGCATCCATTCTTGAAACAAGCATTAATGAAACACCTACTGAATATAGCAGACGTGGACCAGGCATTAATGTAGCGCTTACTATATGTTGAGAGTGGAACAAGCATTAACGCAGTGCCTGCTATATAGCAAGCATAAACCAGGAATTAAACCAGCATTAAACAAGCATAAGCCAGCAGCACTTGATATGTATCAAGCATAGTTCAGGCATTAATGTGGTACCTGCTATATACCAAGCAAGGCATGTGCATTAGGGCGGTGCCTGCCATATGCTGGTCATGGAACAAGCTATAATGCAGTCCATGATTGCAGAACCTGCCATATGGTGGGTATGGAACAAGCATTAGTGCAGCACCTGCTATGTGCCAACCAAGGAATGTGCATTAATTCAGCCTCTGCTACCTACCGGGCATGGGCCAGGCATTAATGCAGCACCTGAGAATTAATGGAGTGCCTATTATATACCAGACGGGTTATAAGCTTTAACGGAGTGCCTGCTGCATACCAGACACTGCTTTAAACCAACTCTACCCAGCTGCTATTTTTAGCCATATTTTGCAGA
This sequence comes from Myrmecophaga tridactyla, assembly GCA_004026745.1. Taxonomy (NCBI): domain Eukaryota; kingdom Metazoa; phylum Chordata; class Mammalia; order Pilosa; family Myrmecophagidae; genus Myrmecophaga; species Myrmecophaga tridactyla. The sequence continues at coordinate 23,620 of PVIY010018446.1, read as the reverse complement.
TGGAACTAAAGCAGCCACCGGATACTAACGACATAAGTGTGTTCCCATTGCATTGTTGAATTTGCCTGTAACCCTTCTCCCTCTCTGGCCTCCCGCCCGACTCCTGCTTATCCTCTAGGTCTCAGTTCTAACATCACTTCCTCAGGAAGACCTTTCCTGACTCCTCAGATCGTGCTGAGTACCTCTCTTGAGGCAAAATTTGAAATTATAACTTCTTCTGGATGTATCCGTTGACTCAGTTTCCCCAAACGGAAGCAAGCTCCTTGAGGGCAGGAAGGAAGTGGTTCTAGACATAGTTGGAAAACCATGGCTCTCAGGCCAGGTCTGGCCCACTGCTAGGCTTCTGTACGGTTCACTAAACCTTTTTAAAGGGTTTGGAGGGGCGGGGAAAGAAATAAAATAATATTTCCAGATGTGAAAATTATATGGAATTCAAATTTAAGCATCTATAAACAAAGTTTTTTTGGTACACAGCGACACCCGTTGTTTTTATGTGTCTGAGCTGCTTTCCTGTTACCGTGGCTGAGTGGTGGTGTCAGATGCCCCACAGACCCAGAAGTATTCCCTACCTGGCCCCTTACAGAAAAAGACCTAGGACAAAGCACAAGCACACAGTAGGTGCTCAATTGATGCTTTTCAAATGAAGGAAGAAAAATGAAAGCGCCTGGTGTGTTCTTGGGACTGGAAACCCATGTGACAGCCGGGGAAATCGAGGCCCCATTGCTCACAGCTTCCCTGGCTATGGGGCACTTGGCCTGCCCCCTGCCCCCACCCCCTACTGCTCTCCCCACCTGGCCCTGCCCAGATTCAAAGCTTTCCCTTGACAGGCTGTGCCCCCTGCCTTGAGATAAGAGGGAGAGCAAAAGGTCAAAGTCTCCGTTTATTAGTGCATTGGGTGTGGGAGAAGATTCGCTGCTCAGATCCCGCAGCTTGGGGGTTTCCATCCCCCATGTCAGCTGGACCCAGCCCGGGCAAGAGGCCCCAAGGATCCCCCCTGCCCACCCCCCTGCCACAAATAGACAGAAACTTAATTTATGCAAAGAACCCACATCCAGGGGTAAAACTGTGAATGAAAACATCGTCCTTCAAGCCTTTGTCTCAAATGCCTCCACCTCCGAGAAGTCTTCCTGGATCTGCCCCAAACTAATGCCACCCCCCACCCCAACACTCTCTCTGGCTACACCCTGTTGAATTTCCTAGCACTTTTCATTGTCTGAAATTATCTTCTTTATGTCTGTCCTTACTCATTGATTTTTTCTCCTATCCTAATATAAGGTATCTTTGTCTGCCTTGGTCACTGCTGTATCTAGAACCTGGCTGGCATACAGTAGGTGCTTCATACGTATTGAAGAGAGGAATGAATAAGTGGATATATTATTGCTATTGTTTGTCTGATGCATTAAGTGGCCTTATCCTGTTTACACCAATGGTGGTTATGGATTTATTTGCCTGGTTATTTATTGTCCATCTCGGCCATCAGGCCATGAGCACCAGGACAGTAGTGGCCAGGAGGGCACATCTTGGTCACCTCTGGGTCACCCATGTTCAGCACAGGACCTCAGGCCTCTTCCCTTCTCCACCTGTAACCCCACCCAGGCCACCACGTCCATTCTTGGGATTTTTAGATGTCCTGACAATGCCCGGGGTCCTGCCTTAGCTCCAGATTGGAGGTTCAGCTGCTCCTCAATGCCCCCAAGGTAGGGAGTCACCTGGCATCTCACCTTCAACATGGACAATTGGGCCCTAATCTTACTTCCAGATGGTTCCACCTCTGAGCCTTTGCATCCTCTGTTCCCTCTGCCTGGAACAGCATCCTCGCCCCCCACCCCAAACCACTCCCCCAAACTCCTACTCCAGGTCTCATCCAAAAAGCTCCTTCCTGACCCCCCAAAAACTCAATTACACACCCTCCAGTAGTCTCTCTCTCATATGCTGTGTCCTTTTCCTTCATAGCGTTTGTCACAGTTTGGAATGGGATCTAATCATTCAGTGATGATTCTTTATTGAGCAGCTACTATGTGCCATGTGCCAGATTGGATATTTATGGATGGAATCACTTTTACTACATGTGTGAGCTCCATGCACACTGGCAACTTACCCTTTTGTTCACGGCCGCGTCCCCAGGTGTACAGCAGGTGCTCAGTAAATGTTTGTGGAATTGATAAAGCAGCCCAGCTCTCCCAGGTATTTCTCCTCTTTCTTTGAAGAAAATAATAATAATAATAATTGGACTTGCCTCCTTTTTTCCCTTCTCTGCTGCTCGTCCTTGCCTCTGTCAACCTTAAAACTAGGGATCGAATCTCCCTTTGCTATTGATTGCTCATATGGATGGTGAGAAGGTGACTTAACTTCTCTGTACCTGTTTCACCATTTGTAAAATGGTTATACTATTAGTTCTCTCTCAAAGAGCTGTTATAAATATCCAACAAGAAGGTTCTTATAAGGTACACAGAGGTACTTAATAGATGCTTCAATGTTTCAATAGTAGGAGACTGTCATGGGTGGCCGCTACAATGGCCCCCCAAGACCCCTGCTTCCTGGTATACCCAGCCTTGTATAATCGCCTCCTTGGAATGTGGGTTGAATTTAGTGATTTGCTTCTAAAAAATAGAAGGTGGCAGGTCTGATGGACTGTCATTTCAGAACTTAGGTTATAAAATGACTACAAATTCCACCTTGGGTTACCTCTCCTGTGCTCAGAGAGCCCAGCTGCCAGGTCAAGAAGTCCAGGCTATCCCACTGGAGAGGTCACATGGTGGAGAACTGGTCCCTCCAGCAAGAGCCAAGTGTGGGAGTCACCTTGGAAACAGGACCTCCAGGTTCGAGGAAACCTTTGGTTGCAGCTGACACCTCGACTACAACTTCGTGAGACACCATGAGTCCAAAAGACCTGCAAAGTGACTCCCAAACTCCCAACCCTCAGAGACTGGGTGAGATCATAAAGATTTATTGTTTTAAGCTACAAAGTTTGGGGCTATTTGTTACGTAGCCACTGGTGACTGATAAATGCACCCAGGAGCCAGGAAAACACATTTCCTCACAAAGCCTTAGACACAGATGTTCACAGCAACTTTATTCATAACTTCCCCAAACTGGTGACAACCCAGATGCCCATCAATTTGCATAACGATGCCCTCAATTTGCATAAACAAAGGGTGGCCTGTCCATCCATGGACTATGACTCAGCAATGAAAAGGAACAAACCACTGAATCCTGCCGCAACGTGGCAGAATCTCACATGCATCATGCCAAGGGAAAGAAACCGGACCCCAAAAGAGTATGTGCTGTGTGATTCGTTTTATACAAAATTCTAGAAAATTCCAACTACAGGAACCCAGAGTGACCAACAGTAGGTTGGCGGTCAGCTGGGGACTGAGGGCTCAGGGCAAAAGGGAACTTTGAGGGGCTTTGGAAATAGTAGAAAATGCCAACTACAGGAACCCAGAGTGACCAACAGTAGGTTGGCGGTCAGCTGGGGACTGAGGGCTCAGGGCAAAAGGGAACTTTGAGGGGCTTTGGAAATAGCCATAGGGGTTGCCCAGCTGTATACACAGGTCAAAACTCACTGAATTACTTCGAACACCAGCAGTCCACTATATGTCGGTTGGGCCTTAATGAAGCTGTAAAAAAAAAAAAAAAAAAAGTTCAAGGCGATGGTGCTTATAAAGTACAGAGTAGGCACTTAATAAATGCTTAAAAGTTTAAAAACTGAAGACCCAGAAGTAGGTGCGGGCAGGCTTGGAGCTGCAGCAGTGGCAAAGGGGCTAAATAAGTTGAGAGCAGCTTGGAGCTGCTGTTTGGTCCATGAGTATTTGTAAAAATCATCCAGCCCTGCCCTGAGCATTGAGTAGTCCGGAGGAAGATAAAGGGGGGAACAGAAGCCAAGCGGGGAAAGGGAGGGTATCTTGTAATTCTCATCCCTTCAGTAAGGGTGCTGGGTGCCAGGTTGGGACCTGGTAAAGCCTCCAGTGGGTAAATTCAGACCCTGTCTTGCTAATATCACTGCTTCCAGATGGGGAAACTGAGGCCCAGGCAGTGATGGTGAACCAGCCCAGAGCTAAATGTTGACTCCAGCTTCCCTAGCCTAGGCCCCAAGACAGGCAAAGTCCGGGCCACGTGGGAGGGCCCTCCCTCCTTCCCTCCTTCCCTCCCTACCTTGGAAGTTTGCTTTCCCTTATCTTGGAGAGCTCAATTTTATGAGGGTTCCAGGGGCTAGGATACAAGGCCAAGGCCGTTTCCTGGCCCAGAGCTGAGAGCAAAGGTGGGCAGGGCCCAGCCCTGGGGCAGGCAAGTTAGAGGGGCGCTGGGGGCCACAGTAAAGGACTCCAGGCCTCGGTGGTGAAAATGGGGCAGCCATAGCCTAGAAAGAAACTCGTCAGCGTCTCATGACACATGGACTCTCAGCGAAGATCCAAAGAGGTGGCTCCCGATTTCAAAGTCCCTGTGTACCCCGGCACTGCCCCAGCCTGCAATCATAGCAGGTAATTTATTTGCTTGCTCTTTTAAGTTTTTATCATTGATGACAAAATCCAAGAAAAATTTTGCATCCGTCCCAGTCACAGCCGTGTCCCCGGCGCCCAACACGGGGCCTGGTCTACAGTTGGCACTCCATAAATGTTTACTACGGAGCCCAGGAAACATCAGCTCTTACTCTTTACAAAAGATTATATAAACGGCCAAGAAGCACCCAAGGAAAGAGCAACTCCAACCACAGCGAGATGCCCCTGCATGCCTGCGGGAGATCACTTCGGCCAATGTTGGCCCAACTATCCCAGGAGGGGTCTTAATCCTACAACTGGACGTCTTATAGGGAAGATCACAGAGAGAGAGAAACCACGTGGAGAAGCCAGGAGCAGAAAGTCAACAGAACCCAGAAGAGAAAGATGTCAGGTTTCAGAAAAGCTCAGGACCAAAGGATGGCTGGCAGCCAGCCCCAGAATGCCACAGCGTTGCCAATGCCCCTAGTTTGACCCTCTCCTCACCTCAAATCCATGAGCTGATCAATTCCTGTTTAGCAGCCGGGAAACTAAGACAATACCCAAGAGAATGGAAAACACGCATCCCCACGAAGGGTCGTAGGTGAATATTCATTGTAGCATGATTCACAAGAGCCCAAGATGGAAGCAACCTCAGTGTCACAAAATGTGGTCCAGCCAGTCAATGGAATATTATTCAGCCATGAAAAAGGAATGGAGCGCCGGTCCATGCGACAATGCTGCCGAACCTTGAAAACGTTTTGCTAAGTGAAAGAAGTCAGGCACAAAAGGTCACACGTGGGATAATTCTATTTATATGACCTGTCCAGAACAGGCCAGGGGCTGGGAGGGGGGTGACTGCTAGTGGGCTTGGGATTTCTTTGGGGGTGATGGAAAATTCTGGACTAGATGGCGGTGAGGGTTGCCCAACTCTGTGAATGTACTAAAAAAAAAACAAAACACCAAATTTATACTTTAAAATGGTGTACTTTCGGGTGGTTCAGTGGTAGAATGCTCGCCTTCCGTGCGGGAGACCTGGGTTCAATTCCTGGACAATGCACACACACCCCTAAAAAAAAAAAAGGTGTACATTAAGCTATGGGAATTATATCTCAAAAATACACATATCAACAATGGAAAAAAAGAATTTCCATCCAGACCGGCACACAGAATTCACAGGTGCCCCAGATTATCAAGGCCCAGTGGACACGATAGAGCCAAATTGTTCAGTCAACAAACACATGGCAAGCACTTACTAGGTGACAGTCATTCAGTCAACAAGCATGTATAGAGCACCTGCTGTGTGCCAGGCATGATTCTGGGCACTGAGGACACAGTTGTGAAGAAATGGGACAAAAAAAAATCCCTGCCCTTGGGGAGGTGGCTTTCTAAGCAGACAGAAGAGAAGCAAATGTAAACAATTCAAAAATATTGGGCGTCAGAGCGGGTAAAGTCGAAGGGGATAAAATGAAGCAGGAAAGGGGCTTGGGAAGAGAGTGGGATTTCAGACGCAAGGAACAGGAAGGCCTCTCTGAGAAAGCAAGTAAAGCACCAGCATATCTGCAGGAAGGGTGCTCCTGGGAGAGGGAACAGCATGTGCAAAGGCTCTAAGGCAAGACTGGGAATGGGATGTTGATGGAACAGCCAGGAGGCCCATGTGGCTGAAGCAGAGGGAGCAAGGTAGAAAGTAGGAGGGGGGGAGCACAGAGGGGATGGGGCAGGGCGTGCAGGGCCTAGCGGGGCCTCTGGGAAGAGGTGGGTTTCTTTCCCAAGGGAAGCGGGAGCCATGGAGGTCTGTGGGCAGAGGAGGGATGGGCCCTGACTCGGTTGCTCACGGGTGCCCTCTGGCTGCTATGGGGCGGACAGACAGTGGGGAGTAAGGGTGGGAGCTGGGGGACCAGGGAAGTGGCGACTGCACAGGTCCAGGCAGGCAATGGTGGAAGCAGACCAGGTGGAGACAGAGGGAATGATGAGAAGTGGGGTCCTGAGTTCAAATCCCAGTTCACCTTCTAATGAGTGACATGGTTTTGGGCCAGTGACTCAATCTCTCTGGACTTAATTTGTAAAATTAAGATATAACAGTTACCTGCTCAAGGGCCAGGACTAACAAACTCCTACTCAGCCTTCAAAACCTCAGTTCACATGCCCCCACCTCTACACAGACTTCTCCAGCCTGCCTCCGACAGAGACTCAGCAGCCTTCCCATAGGCTTCTTCAGTCTCAGGCCCTCCCTCCACCCCACCCGTATATGACCAGATCTCTGAGAATGTTATCATCTTCAAGTCTCCCTGAAACTCCCCTCATTGACTTGCTACTTACATGCAGACTGAACTTGTTGCTGTCCCTGCAGACTCCATAGGAGTTCGTACCCCTGAGCTTTTGCACATACTGTACCATCGACCTGAAACATTCTCCTCACCCTCTCTGCTTAACCAAGTTCCTATAGCCCAGCTTCAATGTCTCCTTCTCTACCACCTCCTTCCCCTACCCTCACCCCAGAACCCAACTTCCTGTCCCTAAGATCCTATCCCATCCCCACTGCCACCATGCTACAGGTTCTATCCTCTGTGCAAGCCTCAATCTCACAGGACTGGGACCATCTATGCCTAGTCTGTCTTCCCCAGACAAGGGGTTTCTCGATAGCCAGAACTGGTGAACTTCTATTCATTCTTCAAAGCCCCAGCTTAAATGCCCCACCTCTGCATAGTCTTTGCCATTCCCCCTCTCACCCAGATACTTCATTCCTCCCCCTGAGCTCCCCAGCATCAGGTCTCCCCTTCGGCCCCAGCCCTGACCCCCTTGTGCTGAGTACTTCTGTGTCCTAGTGTCCCCCCAACACAGTGGACTTTTCAATGGGCAGGCCTCAGATCAGGCCCTACTGGGGCTCCAGATTCTGCCTAGCATGGGGATGGGCACAGAGTAGACATAAAGGATGGCAGTAAATATGAAGGAATGAATGAACAAATTGAGGCCCCTGCAATAAACTAATTCTAGCTTGCACCAGGATTTCAGGCAAATAACAGAGCCAAGACTTTCTCTTACAAAAAAAAAAAATTCTTATAAGCCATTTCTTCCTCTGGTCTGGTTGAATTTCTTATTCCCAAGTAAGGGCAAAACAGCTTACAGCCAGGGGCTGCAGCGGCTGGCACTGCAGGCTGCCTCCCGCACAGCTTCTCCCGGCTTGCCTCCCCTATCATGTGCATCAGAAATAGCTGGGGCTCTGGTTCTATACACAGAATTGGCCCTCAGGCCAGTGACTTAGACTCTTCAGAGCCAGATCTGGGAAGTTGCATTTTTAACAAGCACCTAGATGATTCTGAGCCCAAGGAGATCTGAGCTCTCAGTGACGTCTCCATGTGCAGCCAGGAACAACTCTTGCTCTGTTCCCAGGAGACATAGATCCAGTGGAGAAGCCTTTTTGCGTTGAACTTACAACTGAATTTAAACCTGAGTCAGGGCCCGTCCCTCCTCTGCCTACAGCCCACTATGGCTCCCACCTTCCTTGGGGTAGGAGCCCAAACCCTCCCCATGGCCCACTGGGCCCTGCACGCCCTGCCCCGTCCTCTCCATGCCCTTCCTTCCTCCCTCTCTCCCCTTGTCTGTTTCAGCCTAATCGGGCCCCTCTCTGTTCCTCCTACATGCCAGGACGTGTCCTGCCCCCGGGCCTTTGCACAGGCTGCCCAGATCCCTCATCTCCCTGTGTGGACTGCCTCACTGCTCAGTCCTGCCTTTGCCCGTCTCTCTGACCTCCTCTTCCACTCCCTCCCCCCTCACTTTATCTATTTATCCATTTATTTTTGGCACAGACTCAAGCATTCTTTCTTTTTTTTTTTTTTTTTAAAATTCATTATTACTTTTGTTTTGATGCTCTGAGTATCCCAGATTTGGCCTGTGAGGCCCCACAGGCTGTGTCCTTTTGATGGATCCCCATCACTTTTCAGCCTTCCTTTACTTTCTGACACAAAGAGATGTACCAGGTTCATTTTGTATTTCCCATGCACTGGTCCTGGAATTGACCAATTCTCCAGTAAGCCAGTAGCTGAATACTGAGTGTGCTCATTGCCACTGGGATATCTTGTCTCGCGGCCCCCTTTGCAGAAAAATCTAGCAAATGTATACACAGACACATATAAATGCATATACATACATACTGCCTCACTTTATGTCACTATTCAAAACCACTGTTGGATATTCCATTAGACCTCGTTATTTGTGGAATCTGTATTTGCAAATTCGCCCACTCTCCAAAAGCTACGTGTAACCCCCAAATCAATACTCATGGCCCTCTCTGGTCCTTTACGGACATGCAAGGAGCAGCAAAAGATTTCAGCCACCCAACATGCACATTCTCGGCTGAGTTCCAGCTCTCAGCCTATAAACAAGCGCCCTTTTCAGAATCAATCGAGTGCCAGGTGTCTTGCATTTTTTTGTGCTTTTCATGGGCGATTTTGTTGTTGAGAATGGACCCCAAGGGCGGGCCACGGTGGCTTAACAGGCAGAGTTCTCGCCTGCCATGCCGGAGACCTGGGTTCGATTCCCGGTGCCTGCCCATGCAAAAAAATAATAATAATAATAAATAAATGATCCCGAGCATAGCGCCAAAATGCTGTCCAGTGTTCCAAAGCACGAGAAGGCTGCCATGGGCCTGACCGAGAGAACACGTGTGTCACAGACGTGTGAGTTTTAGTGCCACAAGTTCAAAGTTAACAAATCAGCCGTATATATTCAGTAAGCTGTCTTTAAACAGAATCCCGCACAGCAAACAAGGTTACGTTTCCATCCGCTGGCGAGATATTGTGATCGGAGGTTCGAGGAGTGAATTAGCAGGAACCCCGTACTTTCCCTAGGAGCAATGATTCGGTATTTGCTAATTCAGTAGAGAGTTTACAGAATGTAACCACCACAAATGGTGAGAGTCAATTGTACTTTCTTCCACCCTAATGCACATTAAAATAAAGACGGCGCTTTTGAAATAAATGCCGTTTGTTGTGGCTCAAAAGCTACCCCTCCAGCCTTCAGGAAATGCTCACCTGTTCTAACACCTGCCCCTTTCTACAGAGGGAGAAACTAAGGCTCAGAGAGAAAGAATGGGGTCTGGCCCCTAGACACGCCCTGACCTACCTGTGGCTGCAAAGGCTTTTGGTTTTGATTTCTTTGAAACTCTGACCATCTTGGTTCCCTTATCTCCCTTTATCTGTGGCTGGCAATAAAGTCACCAAGGTTCCTGGACAGAAATGGATGGGAGGGAGAACGGGGGTGGGGGGCAGGGATCTATGTGTGGAAGGCATGCAAGGGAAGGCAGAGGCAGGAATCTCACCCTGCTGGAGAGGACTCACGCACTGCTTTTGAGTTCTAACTTCCTACCAGGCTCTGTTCTCAACAAGCATTACTAATGCATTTATACCTGATCCACAACGATGACTGCAGGAAGTAGATACGATTGTTCGAGGCTCACCCCAAACTCAGCCTGCCAAGCTAGCCTGTCTCATAGAAAAAGGCCGAAGGGAGGGGATTTGGGACCCAGAAAGGAATTCTGGTAGGAGGGCACAAGGAGGGGAGAGCCTGGGGAAATGCAGCTCAGGCAGGATGGCCAGATTTAGCAAATAAAGATATAGGATGTCCAGTTAAATTTAACTTTCAGATAAATGGCAAATGCTGTTTCAGTATAAGAATGCCCCCATGCAATACTGTTTTCAATCTGGCAACCTTAAACCCAAGAAAAGTCCCTGTCTTCCCCTCCCCCTTCTCTAGGCAATCCCAGCCCCATATCCCTCCCTCGTGGGGTTGATAGTGTCCATGCCCAGCTCTGTTTTCCCTACCCAAGCAGGAACACCTCAAAGATGAGCTCCAGAGAACTCCTACTCATCCCTCAAAACCCCAGCTGCAATGCCTGCTCCTCTGAGAAGCCTTCCCTGATCCCACAGACAGAACCTTACTCCCTACTCTAAGTGTCACAGCCTTGACCACAAGAGGCCATTGGCCAAGCCTCCCTTATCACATTGGAGAGGAGACAGATGATGTAGCAAAAAATGTTCAGACTCAGGGACTCAGACGGACCTGGATTTGAGTCCAGCCTTCCTGCTAATTCACAGATGTATTCCCCTCTCAGACCCTCCACTACCTCCTCTGTTTAATGGGAAAGGCATTTTCTTTCTGGCCCAGGTAACATGGATTCGTGATTGATAGAACTAGCACCTGGCATGTAGCAAGTGCTGCAAGCAGGTTTTTAAGTGCTTGCTCCCTACATGAGTGGGAGATGCCAGCCCAGAGACACTCCAGCTGGGGGACTGCTTGGTCCATTCGAAAATCACTGAAGGGGGAGAGAGAGAGGGACAAACAGTCTTTGCAGGTCTAGGGTCTGCCAGGAATTTTTTCAGGTCCTTCGTAAATATTATCCACATCGGTGGTTCTTAAAGTTGAGCATGTGTCAGAACCACCTGGAGGAATTACTGAAACAGATTCCCAGGCGCACCCCACCCCAGTTTTTCTGATGCAGCAGGTCCCAGGCAGGGCCTAGGAATCGGCATTTCTAACAAGTTCCTAGGTAAAGTTGATGCTGCTGTGCCAGGGCCCACCCTTGAAGACCCACAGGTCAACAGCACAATCAGTTTCCCTGATTGGGGCAAGTGAGGCTCAGAGAGGTTAGGTGATTTGCCCAAGCTCACACAGCAAGTCCAGCCAGGAAACAGATAGTCAAGGAAAGGACAAACAGAGGAAATTGAAGGCATCTTTCAACTTGGTTTGGCTGGTATTTATTTGTTGTCTACTAGTTGCCGGGAACTTGACAATGACCAAGAGAGACCCAACCCACCCCTCCCCAGGTTCAGAGTTCAGGGGGAAAGAACGGACCCTAAACAACACACCAAATGAGATTTTCATACTGTAAAGATGAACTAGAAAGATATGATTTAATGGGGTGGTCAGGGAGGGCTTCCCGGAGGAGGTGACATCACCTCTGTCATAATCTAGCATTTGTGGTTCAAAGTGCGACCCTGAGCCTGATGGGTTGGATTCAAGCCCCAGCCCCACCACTCTATAGCTGTGTGACCTTGGGTGAGTTAATTATGCTCCTTAAGCCTCAGACTCCCCACTTGCCAAGAGGGAATAATAATAATTCATATTTCAAATCAGGATTGGACAAACTTTTTCTGTAAAGGGCGAGATAAATATTTTTTGCCTCTGCAGCCCTCATGGTCTCTGTCGCAACTATTCCTTTGTGGCGTCGTAGCAGCAGCCACACATAAAGCGAGGGACATGGCTGTGTGCCAATAAAACTTTATTTATGGAAGGTGAAAGTTGAATTTCATGTCACTTTCGCCTGTCAGGAAATATTAATCTTTTTATTCTTTCAGTCATTTGAAAATGTAAAAACCATTATTAGCCAAGAGGCTGTACAAAAACAGGCAGGGGGCTGGATTTGACCTGCGGGCCATAGTTTGCTGGCCCCTGCCCTTATTGGTTTCTTTTTTTTTATTGGGTTGTTTTGAGGATTAAATGAATTATTAGATATGCAAAACTTAAAACAAGACCTGGCACACTCAACAAGCATTTGCTGAATGAATGAACAAACAACTGAACAAATGGCAAAAAGGAGCCAGCCATGTGAAGACTCAGAAGACAAGTACCAGGAACAAGAAACAGCATGTGCAAAGGACCTGGGGCAGGAGCATGCCACAGCTTATGGAGGGTTTGCTGGAAGACAGAGACATGGGAGGCAGGTGGAGAAGACCTGTGAGGCTGGACCCAGCGAAGAGCGGGGATATTCTCTCCAGTGGGGGCGGGGAGCCCCAGAGAGCTGGCAGCCAACTCTATCCAATGGGTTTGGCAATCCTGGATAGACTCTAGCCCTTCCTTGGACCTCAGTCTCTCTCTCTCTCTTCTCTTCCTCTGGCTTCTGCAGGAAAGTCCTGCCTTTAGAAGTCCCAATGAGTGGCCTTATATAGTCAGGCTGTGCCAGCATCAGCTGTACCCACCCCGGAGGCAGCCTGGCACAACCGCAGCATGCACAAAACAGCCATTGTATAGCAGAGAAAATGATTCCTTTGCTCTCTGCCAGCCTCTCACCAAGGAGCAAATCAGAGAGGCCCTGAGATCCAGCAGTCCCCAAATTGCCCAGTCTGAGGGATTTCGAACTGTCCAGACCTGTGTTTGCACCCCCAGCTCTTCCACTCAGGGCTGGGACAAAGCGAGGCACTTGCCTGCAACGCAACATTTATGTGGGAAACAGGATACTCGGCAACCAAGACAAATAAGGTTTTTCCCACAATGTTTTTAAAAATCAAAATTAGTGCCCTTGAATTCATGATGAAAGAAATATCAAAAGTAAAAAATTTAGAAGGACTGGTTCAGGTTGGCTGATTTTTTCCTTTGTCTCATTCCCCAATGCCACACGGCCAGATGTTTTCTGAGCAGGTGTTTACGCTTATGTCTAGTAGTTAATATTGTTATTTATTTGTTTGACCTAATTTGATTTCTAATTGGAATTTGTGTTGTCAGTGCAATTTTAGTTTTAATTGTCATTTTATTTTTAAGTATATTTTCATTATAATTGCACAGTAACCAGGCTAGACCGAACCAAGAGAAAAAAAGCATTAAAATGGATTCTGTCTTGAAACGTTGATAATTGAGTCACTGTGGATTTTTTTACATTAATTTTGATTTTTTTAAAGTACTGCATTAAAAATTATTTGTCTTAAGGACTGAGTGTTTTGGCACACCCCCTCCCCGCCCCTAAATTTTGCACGTTGTCCCAGCCCTACCTTCACATCAGTGACATCACTGTTGCAGGAAAAGGGGGGAGGAAGTGGGAATTAAATTAGATCATCCTTGTAAATTCCACTGTCATATTTAGCAAAGGAAAATGCAAGGCACCCAGATACATTTGAATTTCTGATAAATAACCCAGCATCTTTTAGTATAAGTATATTCCATGCAATGCTTAAGGACATGCTTATACTGAAATGCAATTCATCGTTCACCTGAAATTCAAATTTAACTGGCCGACCTGGCTTTCACCTATTGGTAAGGTGCCTGCCACGCAATGGATGTTCAATAAATGCTTCTCTCCTTATGCACCCGAGACTCAGGGAAGGGAAGGGAACAGCCCTAATCCCAGACTCCTAATCTCCTGCACCTGGAAGGTCAAAGGTCTAGAGAAAACCACCTGTGCTCCTGGGTCCTTCGTGTCTCCACCTATAAAATTAAGATAATACAGCCAATTATTGCCATTTGCAGGAGTAAAACCCTGAATTAGCAAATATGGACCCCTTGCTCCCCAGGGAAAAATACAAGGCTTGATTCCTTCCAGCCTCATGTCATTATATTTCCATGAACAATCAACACACAACCTTATTTAACATTTATTGCAGATTCTCTGACTTGGGGCTCATGGCCTGAACGAAGCTTCACCCACACGCATATTTTCTCCCTTAAGTCCGTTGCCGACTTCTCGTGCTCAGGAATGCTGGACAGCACTTCGGCACTACTCTTGGGAGCCATTTTAAATCATGAAATTCCCCACAGAAAGCACTAAAGTGAAAAAAACGAGGTGCAAAATGTACCCGTCAAGAGTCTGAGGGCTGTCATCTTCTTGTTCAACCACGGCTGGAAATGTGTGTGTCGGGCGAATCAAATGTTTTGCAGCTCTGAGTATTTCCGCAAATGTCCATGAGAGCGTGGGGAGTACCAATTTGGGAGCTACAGATAACTTTCAACGAGCGGGCAAATTTGCAAATATGGAACCAGTGAGCAATGAGGATCGAATGCATGTGCCAATTTCTTTGGGCCATCGCGTGCATTGACAGAGAAGCTGAGCGACGAGGGCGTATCCAGCCCAGTGCTTACAACATACTCAGAGCCACCAAGGGGCATGCCAGCCTTCTTGGCAGGGCAGAGACCATGCCAATGAGTGGCCCATTTTTGATGCCAACGGTCATTTCAATTTTATGGAATATCCGGTCTCCATCACGACGACTTGGCTGGGCTGCTGTAACGTGAAAGCAGTCACAGCTGATAAGCAAGTGAATGGGCATGGCCACGTGCCTATAAAACTTTATTGACAAAAACAGGCCGAGGTCACAGTCTTTCCAGGGACTTCGCCTACCTTGCTTCAAAGCTTCTCTGACCTTCCAGCTCCTCTTCGGGTATATTTGGCTCCTCCTCAAGCTCAACCTCACCAAGAAACTTTCTCTTAAGTCCACTTCAGTGAGGTCACAGCAATCAACTCCAGTAACCCCAGCTTACCCAGGCAGTATACCACTGCCCCCACACACCCATCAATGGTTTTTAAACTCGCCTTTAAGGAGATTGAGAAGTTGGGCAAAGATGTCTCAGAAACCACCTAGTGGACCTAGGAGAGGCCCGAATGCGTGCTTCAACGAGGATATCTCTGCATTTAACTAGTTTCTACGCTGAGCTTCCATGAAAGATTTCATTAAAAAATAAAGGCTGTCATGGCCCAAAGAAGTTGGAAATCCCCTGCAATATATCAATATATTTCTATATAGTAATATGCAATATACAGTGATACCATATATACATGCTCATGCCTCTTTCATTGTGGGGAAGAAGCATTTTGCTCCTTGTCTCTTTAGCCTGCCTGACCCCAGACTTCTTCTTTTACTTCTTCTTTTTTCCTATATTTTTATTGAGATACCTTTATGCACCATACAATCTATCTAAAGTATACAATCAGTGGCTCACAATATCATCACACAGTTGTGTACTCAACACCACGATCATTTGTAGAACTTTTGCATCACTCCAGAAAAAGAGAAATAAAGAGAAAAAGAAAATAAAAAAGCATATATCCTATACCCCCTCCTCCTCCCTCTCAATGACCACTAGTATTGCACTCTAATCAGTTATCCCGTCCCCATTACCTATTTTTTTATCCTTATATTTTTTTACTCATCTGTCCAGACCCTGGATAAAAGGAGCATCAGAAACAGGGTTTTCACAATCACACACTCACATTGTAAAAGTTATATAGTTATACAGTCATCTTCAAGAATCAAGGCTACTGGAACACAGCTCAATGGTTTCAGGTACTTCCCTCCGGCCACTCCAATGCACCGTAAACTGAAAAGGGATATCCATATAATGCATAAGAATAACCTCCAGGACTCTGAAATCTCTCAGCCCCTGACACTTTATTTTGTCTCATTTCTCTCTTCCCCCCTTTTGGTCAAGAAGGCTTTCTCAGTCCCTTGATGCCAGGTCCCAGCTCATCCTCGGGAGTCCCATCCCCAGGGGGTCATGTCCCACGTAATGTCTCAATATTCTTACTCACACGTTGTACTCTCAGCCCAGGGTGCAAGCTGGCTTCCCGTTCACCAGAATCCTTCTCCAAAGCTGCCGGAGGAGACAGAAAAAGGGACCTGTTCACCTATTCACCTGGGCATCACACAGGTCCCACCCCAAAGGCAGAGGAAGGCAATGCAGGGGCAGAGTTTCCCACGTGAAGAGAATGGCTGCTTGACACATGTGGCAGCACGCCCCTATTGTTAAGCAAACTGGAACATGTCCCCAAATGGAAAAAAAGAGTAATAATTTAGAGCTCTACTTCACATTGTGACACATAAAAAACCCCTTGTAGATTATAGATTTACATGTACCTGTAAAGACTATAAAAGCACCTAGAGGAAAACAGACGATCTTTTTTGGATAATTTGACGGTGTGAAAGCCTTCCGAAAAATAATCTGAAAACCCAGAAGACAAAAAAGAAAAGATTGACAGATTTGACGACCCTAAACCTCAAAAACTTCTGTTAAGTGGGAAGATGCTATAAAGACTAACGGAAAGAATGACTGCTAAAAATATTTTCCGAAGCATTAATATCTTTAACATAAACATCATAAAACCTGACAAAAATGGATAAATAATATTAACAAATAACTCAAAAGAAGAAAAAGGTGGGCTTTTTTCTTTCTTTTTAAGAAAACAACTTTTTTTTTTTCGTATCTGGCATTATGCACTCCTGGAGTTAACTTGTGGTCATTCTTTTGTACTGTTGGTTGGAGTGCAATTTGATAATTTCCTCTGTTTTCCAGAGGACAACTTCTTGGCAATAGCAACGAAAAGAGTCATCATGCAAACTCTTAAACCCAGCAATTTTGCTTCTGGGCATCTATCACAAAGAAATATTTTTAAAAATGGGGGGGAAAAAAACAGGCCGAGGGCCATAGTTTGCTGAGTATCTAACCGTGCATTCACTCAGTTTGTCCTCATTATCAGCCTCACCTAGCCATGCAACAATGGAAGCACAGAATAGGAAAGTGACTTACCCAAGGTCACACAGCAGGAAAGCAATAGGCTGCAGACTAGAATTCCAGCAGCCTGGCTTCAAACCTTGGGCTCCTTTTGTCCCCCTTAAAAAAAAAAAATATTGTGAAACATAAAATATATATGGGAAAGTACGGACTGCAATTTTTGGACAGTATAAAAATAATTATTGGGGGAAAACCACCCTTGTCCCAGAAACTCTCTCTCTCTAGGTGACCCTCCCCAATCAGAACCTGTTCCCTGCCACAGAGGCAACCTACACCGTTCCTTTTAGGATAATCCTGTCTCTTCTTTTCTTTATGGCTTTTCCACTGCCTCACTCACACTCACGCTTGGGTGTCGCCTGCTTCTAAGCATCATTCTCTGCCTTGGGCAGCCAGCCTTCCTCAAAAGCTGGTACTTGTGTGTGCAAAATGCATCTGTGTTGGGGCGGGTAGCAGTGGTCCCTTCCCAAGCTGTGGTTGCATCACAATTTATTTATCTGTTCTATTGTGAACCAGTCTGGGGAGTTGGTTCTGGTTTGGGGCTTTCTCAGCCATCCCTTCTCCTTCTCCTCCTCCTCTTTTATTCTCATGTCTGCTAACATGCACTCTTGGAGTTACTTGTGGTCACTCTTTCGTACTGTTGGTTGGAGTATAATTTGATAATTTCTCTTCCTCCTCCCCCTTCTTTTTAATTTTAACCACTTTTTTTTTTTTTTGCATGGGCAGGCACCGGGGATCGAACCCAGGTCTCCAGCACAGCAGGCAAGAACTCTACAGTTCTTGCCCACAGCTGAGCCACTGTGGCCTGCCCAGTTTTAACCACTTTTAAGTGTATAACTCAGTGCCACCATTTAAAATGCTGTGCCACCATCACCACCATACATCACCAAAACTGTTTCATCACCGCAAAATAGAAACTCTGCACCCACAAAACAATAACCCCTCATTTCCCTGTCTCCAGCATGCACCCTCACTCCCAATCCTGGTTATGTCTAATTCGCTTTCTGTCCCTACTATAATTTACCTATTCCAGATATTTCATATATTGGGAATCACACAATATTTGTCTCTTTTGGTCTGGCTTCTTTCAACTCAGCAACATGTTTTCAAGGCTCATCCATGCCGTCGCAGGTGGCAGAACTTCCCTTCTTTTGACGGCTGAATAATATTCCGTTTTATGGAATGACCCCATTTTGGTCATCTGTTCACCCAGCGACCGGCACACCCACCTTTACTTTTCTGACACCGCTGCAAACATGGGTCCAACCTGTTCCCTTAGCCATCTTTTGTCTGCTTTTGTAAAACGTTTTTTATTGGGAAGCATAACATATATACAAAGCCACGAAAGAAAAAGCAATGATTTTCAAAGCACACTCCAACAAGTACTTACAGAACAGATCCCAGAGTTTGTCGTGGGCTACCATTCCACCATCTCAGATTTTTCTTTCTAGCTGCTCCAAAACACTGGAGGCTGGAAGGAATATTATTATAGCGATTCAGCAGTCATACCCGTTTGTTAAATCCCATTTCCTCTGTTACACCTTCTCCTCCTCCTTTGATCCTTCTCCCAATCTCTAGGGATCTTTGCGCAAGGCCCCTTCTTGTCAGTCATTGTTTTTTCTTTTTCTTTTTCTTTTCAGTCTGTGGGTGGAGAAATCAATTTAATGGATCATGACCCACATTTTAATTTTAAATGAGATGGAATAGGAAATATCATAATGTATCACCCATTGCACCATGGATGTTATCTCTTGACACCCTGATTGCATTTATGGATATATTTAAATATGTGCTCTGAATCTGTAGACATAAATATTTTTTTCAGTGGGAGGGGAGGCTTCACAATTAAAAAAAATCAACAACAGTGTGAAGGCTCCCTGCCCTTACCGCTTCTTATTTCATAATTTAAACATTTACATGCGAGATGAGTTGATTCATTAGGAGACACCGGGAGACCTCTGCGGTTATCACGAATGCGGGGGGCGGGGGGGGCAGGGTGCTGGTGGCATCGAGTGTCGGGGAGGAGGGAGCCCAAGGCGGCTCAGCACCCCACAGTGCCCAGGACGCCCCCACCCCGCAGAATGACCCGGCCTCGAGCTCTGCGACAATCCCAAACCCAAGCCTCCAAGCTTTCCCCGGCCGCCCGCGCTCTGCAGGACATGGGACCGCAGCGCCGCGCCAAAACCCAGGGGCTCAGGTTCCCGGGGAGACGCTGCCCCCGCGCGGACGGACCTGGCAGCGCAGCCGCGGCACCTGCGCCCAGGTGTGTGTGTGGGGGTGGGCAGGAGGGGCCCCCCCCACACCCCTCCCTGCATCAGCTTCCCAGGCCTGCGCTCCCGGCAGGGTCCCCACGCGGTGCCGTCCAACAGGACTTCCCAGGTGGCCACTGGGCACTTGCAGTGTGGTCCGGGGACCGAGGAACTGCAGCTTTCCTTTCGGTTCATTTCAATGAATTTAAATGTCAATGCAAATGGGCACACGTGGGTGGTAGTTAACCTGCATGGCCAGCTTAGGTTTGTAGGGAAAGCAGACGCACGTCCCTGGGCGTGGATACCAGTGTGTGTGTGTGCGCATGTGCGTGCACACCTGCGTGTGTGTGCACGTGTGCGTGTGTATTTGCATCATGTATCCCTGGGTAGGCAGACACGCTTGTATTCATGACCATTTTTTAAATTCCTATTCATTGAGTCCTTCCTGATGCCAGATCCAGTTCTCAGCACTTTACCACCACCACCACCCTGCACCCCCATTGACTCAAGGTAGGTATTGATACTATGCCCACTCTACAGAAAAAGAAACCAAGGGTCAGGGAGGAGAATGGCTCCAGTATTCACCCCCTGTGTTTGAAACCCCAGCTAAGGGAACTTCATACCTCATCTTTATTCAGTTCTCCCCACAACCCTCTGGGACTGTTAAGATTCCCATTTTGCAGATGAGGAAACTGAGGCTCAGTAAGGGGAAACACCTTGTGCCAAGTCCACTCAGTGATTTAGCTGCCAGAGTGAAGATTCAAACCCAAGACTATCTATCATAAGTTGCCTCCTTGGAATGGTTTGTGGGGAGTCTGGGGAGGAACTTGGGGAAATACACATGGGCCTGAGAACCAGCTAGGACCGAGTTTGAATGTGCCGTCTCTCAACTGCTGGCTGTGTGACCTCAGGAGAGCATCTTGCGCTCTCTGAGCTTCTGAGTCTCCTCGACTATGACTGCATCCTCCTGGGTCTAATTTGGAGATTCAATTATAAAACTCACACAAAGGACTTGAAGCATTACCGTCTCACAGTAGGACCTCGGGAAACACTGCTGGGAATGTGAGCCAGGTCCCTCTGCTGACCAGCTGTGTGCCCTTGGGCCAGTTTCTTGACTTCTCTGGGCCTCAGTTCCCTTGGCTGTAAAACAGAGCGATAACTGTGCCCACTTCAAGTATTTGGAACAGCCCACTGGTGGCGAAACTGGGGCCAGCTCTTGGTTCTTGGATGACAGTTGCAAAGCCATGAGTTGCTGCTCCCTACAGTCCCCAGGCACCCCCGGGGACAAGGGCTAATCACCAGGCTCATTTACTACCCAAGCCCAGGGGAAATGGCAGGAACACCTTTTAAAGGCCCTTAAACACCCCAACAGTGACTCCCGGCCTTGCCCACACCAGGTTCCCAAGGGTGACAGCTAGAAACTCTAGGGAGAATGTGAGGAACAAAAACAAAACGTGTTTCATCTTCAAGCAAGGCCCTGGGGTGGTAACGAGGACCCAGAGGCTTGGGTTCCCAGCCCCTGCTGGCTGGGCGGTCTGTAGGCAGACTCCAACTCTCTGAGTCTCTACTGTTCCCATATGCAAAATGGGTCACCAGCAAGTGACTGAATATGTGAAAAATGCATAGAAGACAGAGCAATCAAAGGAAAAAAAAGATAGATGGGACCTCATCAAAATTTAAATTTCTGTGCATCAAAGGATTTTTTAAGAAAGTGCAAAAGACAATAGGATGGGAGAAAATATTTGTAAATCATATATCTGATAAGGGTTTTTATACCCAGAATACGTAAAGAACCCCTACAGCTCAACAGCAAAAAGATAAACAAAACAAGTACAAAATAGGCTGGATCAAATGGTAGTATCTAAGTTAGTTTTTAATACTGATAATTTAAGAACTTTGCTATCCAAATATGCAGATTTTTTCCCTTGTGGCTTAATTTTAATTTGGTTTATGAAACTTACTGTGCAAACACAGGCTTTACAATGATTATATGCATACTTTATTTAAATATACCTATGATAAAGCTAACTAAGATATCCATAGTTGGTGGTTGTAAGTATATTGTTGGTTTTCTTAAATTAAAAAGTATGTAAAAAAAATAAATTTTTAAAAAAATGGGCCAAAGACTTGAACAGATATTTCTCCACAGAGGAACTATTAATAGCCGATAAGCATATAAAAAGATGTTCGACATCATTAGCCATCAGGGAGATGAAAATTAAAGCCAGGAGATACCACTTATACCCACTAGTGTGGCTAAAACCAAAAAGACAGACAATCACAAGTGTTGGCAAAGACGGGGAGCATCTCCAAGTCTAGAGCATTGTTGGAGGGAATGTAAAATGGTGCAGCCATGGCAGGAAACAGTCTGGCAGCGCCTCAAAAAGTCAAGCATAGAATTACTATAGGACCCAGCAATTCCATCCTTCAGTATCTGCCTAAAAGAAATAAAAACATAGGTTCACTCACAAACTCATACATGAACGTGTGTCGCGTTATTCCCAATAGCTAAAGTGTGAACATCACCCAAATGTCCACCAACCGGTGAATAGATCAGCAAAATGTAATCCATCCAAACAATGGAATATTACTGAGCCGTGAAAAGGAATGAAGTTTTGCCACATGCTAGGACCTGAAGGAAGCTTGAAGATATCGTGCTCAGTGAAAGCATGCAGACAAAAGGCCACATATTGCATGCTCTCATTGAAATGAAATGTCTAGAAGAGGTCAATTCGTGGATACAGAAAGGAGATTTGTGCTTGCCAGAGGCTGGAGGGTGGGGGTGGCATGGGGGTGACTGCTAAGGAGCATGGGATTTATTTTTTTATTTTTCTCTTCTTGTTTTTTCATTTTTTTGAAAAATACCAATAAATACCAAACAAATGCAAGCATTCTTAACTTTTGATTGTTCCGTTCTACATTCATAATCAGTAATTCACAATATCATCGCATCGTTGCATATTCATCATCATGATCATTTCTTGGAACATTTGCATCTATTCAGAAAAAGAAATAAAAAGACAACAGAAAAAAATTCATACATACCATAACCCTTACCCCTCCCTTTCACTGATTACTAGCATTTCAATCTAAATTTATTTTAACATTTGTTCCCCCTATTATTTATTTTTATTCCATATGTTTTACTCATCTGTTGATAAGGTAGATAAAAGGAGCATCAGACACAAGGTTTTCACAATCACACAGTCACACTGTGAAATCTATATCATTATATAATCATCCTCAAGAAACATGGCTACTGGAACACAGCTCTACATTTTCAGGCAGTTCCCTCCAGCCTCTCCATTACATCTTGACTAACAAAGTGATATCTATTTAATGCGTAAGAATAACCTCCAGGATAACCTCTCGAATCTGTTTGGAATCTCTCAGCCATTGACACTTTATTTTGTCTCATTTCACTCTTCCCTCTTTTGGTCGAGGTTTCCTCAATCCCTTGATGCTGAGTCTCAGCTCATTCTAGGATGTCTGTCCCACGTTGCCAGGAAGGGCCACACCCCTGGGAGTCATGTCCCACGTAGACAGGGGGAGGGTGGTGAGTTTGCTTGTTGTGTTGGCTGGAGAGAGAGGCCACATGTGAGCAACAAAAGAGGCTCTCTTGGGGGTGACTCTTAGGCCTAATTTTAAGTAGACTTGACCTATCCTTTGTGGGGTTAAGTTTCATATGAACAAACCCCAAGACTGGGGGCTCAGCCTATAGCTTTGGTTGTCCGCACTGCTTGTGAGAATATCAAGAATTCAACTAGGGGAAACGGGGTTTATTTTGGGGGGAAGAGGGAAAAAACATTCTGGAATGTTTTGGCAGCAATGGTTTCAGGAACTCGGACTATCCTAAAACCCCTGAATTGGACTCTTTAAAAGGTGAATTGCATGGAATGGGAATTATGTCTCATTAAAGACTTTTTTTTAAATTTCAATTACAGTGTTAAAAAAAATTGTTAAGGGGGCACCAGAAGACTCAGCGAGAAAGACAGATAACATTGCTGTGCAGTATTGTAAAAAAGGAAGAAAAAAACAAGCAGAATGAATAAGAAGTGTCCGTGAGGAACGAAGTATCAAAATCGAAAATATGGGCAGAAATCAACAGAACCGGGATGAGGCAGAGAAGGGGAATGTGGCCAGTGGCCCCTGCCTTTATGTAAAATGTTGACATTGAACTCATCGTGGGTTTTTACGCGCTAAGTATTATTTTTTAAACAGTGCATTGAAATATTATTCATCTGGGTGATGGAGGTTTGGGGCACCCCGTAAAGTTTGTGGGACTATTGGGCTGTTAGAATCGTTTTCCCCAGCTCAGACCTTCCGTTCCCTTGGAGTGTCACAGTCTGTAGATCAAGGCCCTACCTGACATTTTTTTTTTGGGGGGGGGGTTTCCATCAGGATCTCAAACTCAGTGTGTCTAAAACTGAGCTCGCCAGTAGCCCCCGGCGTTGCCCAATTCACCGCCCGCCGGTGGCACAGCTCAAAGGCGAGTTTCAGCCTTGCCACCCACCTCCCACTGGCTCTCACACCTGACTGCCTTGCCTCTTGTGTGCCAGGGAGAGTGTGTTAATGACTTTTAAAATCGTGGGGGTGGGGTGGGGAGAATGAATCTCATCATCGTGCATG